>JAJOOR010009873.1:0-47837 GCA_036250505.1 Solanum acaule
CTACTTATATCTTGATTTTATAAACTAAAAAATAAATTTCAAACAACTATTTATTATAATAAAATAAATAATATAGAATAGAAAAAATAATAAACTAAAAACTTATATAATTATCGTAAATTTAAATCAAAATTTAGTACGTAAAAAAAGAAAAGCATAAACTAATTAGTTCAGTGGGTTGATTACATGAATTTTCACTAATTTTTTTTTTTTAATTTCACTATCCTCAATTTTCTTGAATTCATCCAAAAATAAGTAAATTTAATTTTTTCGACATATTACTTTAATTTTCCCTCAAATAAATAGTAATAGAGATATAAAATATATAATAGATACCGTGTGTGAGTTTCAAAGTTTCTTTATTAAAACAAAAAATAAAAAATAAAAAATAAAATTTACACTAAGAATTAACAAGCAAAAAGGAAAATGTAAATAAGAAAGAAAAAGTAAAAGAAAAGATTAAAACTAGAAAAGAAAAAGTAGGGAAATAAGTACATATGGGTCCTACAGTATACATGTAGCAGCCAAATGAGGCCTCACACAACTGACAGTATGTGTGCCTCACCCAGAATAAAAATTTTCCCTTCCTAGAATTCTTTTGAGAGGATAATTTTTAGGTCAAAAAATCAAATCATCACTTGAATGTGAAATGACTACACATTTAATACTGAAAATGCCATCTAGTAGTACATGTCTAAGTTCGGTATTAGACTTGAGATTGATTAGGAGCATATTGGTACAAGGTTCAAGATTGATTATTAATCTTCCGGAAAAGGGCCAAAAATACCCCTGAACTATTCGAAAAGGTTTAAAAATACCCCTCATTCACCTATTGGGTTAAAAATACCCCTTCATCCACCTTTTTGGTCCACAATTACCCTTAAAACTAACAATCTTTTATTTTTTAATTATTATTATTATTAATTATTATGTGGCATCTTTCTATTGGATAAATTTAAATCCAACCCACCAAAATATTTTCTACCCATTTGACCCATATCCGACCCAAATCCAATTAAAAACTTTACCAAAAATAATAGATTTGATCATCTCTTCTCTTCCCCTTAAAACCTAATAACCTATTTTCTTTTTCTCTTTTCTTATTCAACAATTTCAAGATAAAATTAATGATTGAATCAATTAGTATTTAAATTTGAAATTAACATATTGGTATTTGAATTTGGTCATATCAATAGAACTAAAAAGCTCTTCTTGATTGTGTTTGAATTTGGTCTTTCTTGTTTCTTCCTTTTGGTTCACACCCATGTGAAAAGATTCAATTTTTTAAGGGGAAGTTGCACTAGATAGCTCTTCTTAATCGTGCTTTTATGGTGACATTGAGGTAATCTGACTTGGGTTTTGTTTCTTTCTTCCTTTTGGTTCACACCCTTTTCAAAAGATTCAATTTTTCATGGTGGAGTTGCACTAAAAGAGCTGTTCTTGATTGTGTTTTCATGGTGGCATTGAGGTAACCTGAATTGGGTCTTCTTATTTCTTCCTTTTGGTTCACACCCTTTTCAAACGATTCAACTTTTCATAGTGGAGTTACACTAAAAAGCTCTATTTGACTGTATTTTAATGGTGGCATTGACCAAATTCAAACACAATCAAGAAGAGGTTTTTAGTTCTAATTGGTATTAAATTCGCTAAATTCAAACACAATCAAGAAGAGGTTTTTAGTTCTAATTGGTATTAAATTCGCTAGTTCTTGGTTGATCACTGATATGAATATATGAATTATTTTAGTTATCATTGATTGAGGTTGTATATGATGATGAGAAAGAAAATAGTTATTAGGTTTGAAGGGGAGAGAAGATGATCAAATCTTTTAATTTTGATGATTTTTTTAATTTGGTTTGGGTCAAAGAATGTGGATATGGGTCAAATGGGTAGGAAAAATTTTGGTGGGTTGTAATTTAAATTTATCCAATAGAAAGATGCCACATAATAATTAATAATAATAATAATTAAAAAAATAAAAGATTGTTTGTTTTAAGGGCAATTGTGGACCAAAAAGATGGATGGAGGGGTATTTTTAACCCAATAGATGAATGAGGGGTATTTTTAAACCTTTTTGAATAGTCTAGGAGTATTTTTGGCCCTTTTCCGTTAATCTTCTCAATAGTCATTATGAGAGTGTCCCCAATTATATAATGGCTTGTCCTTGGGAGAGGTCTCGCAAACTGTCCAATTATGAACAATCAAAGAGATTCTTTGGCTTTGCAGGATGTTCCTTTGTTAAGCAAGTTTTGTTCAAATTAATGCTAAATCTCTTCGAAGAAACGATCCTTCCAAATCTCTCTAGGCCATAACAAGCGCCTCTTCGATTTTGATTTAACTATGTCTCACGATCTATATTCGTCTCATCAAGCAAACCTGAGATTCTTTGAATGGGAAAAAGAGAATCCTAATTAAAACAAAAATGCTGGCCATGTCCAACTTGCTTTTATTTGTTGATTTTATTTTATATTTAGAAAGTGACCCTCTCAATCTTTATACGTTTATTTTGAGAAAAAAAAAACCTAATATTACAATTGAATTAATATATTACTACGCACAAAACGGTCTGGACAATGATTGCATTTTAAATGGAAATGTCATGATCATGGCCAAAAAATAAATCCACAATAAATATTATCTATAAACAAACGCACCCCTTCCAATAAATTTCGATGCAACTTCTTTCATTATTATACTATAGGTTACGATACTTTCAATTAGACCCTAATTAAAATTGTACTCTGCTTGATAATGACAACAAAATAATTGAGTTTATATTTAAAGACATATTTAACTTTATGAAAAATGAAAGGAAAGAATTGAGAACGAACTTGTAATTTTCCAGTTCCATATTCTTTTTCATGTTTTTTAAGAAATGATAAATAAAAAGTATTTTCTATGCTTTAACTCTTTCAATGTAATTAATATTAATTATTTTTAAAACTAATTTCTTTTACGAGCAAAATAAAAATAAAATTTTACGTTTTATTGTATAAATTTGCAAGTACTTGACACAGATATTTGACAGCTAATATAGAATAAAGGAAGTACTAATTAGAATTCTTGTGGCCTTTTTAGCCAAATCAAGTCAATTTCACTTGTGAATTGACTTTCTTTCCTTTATTCTTTTTCAATTCAATTAATTAATTAGTTAATTTAAACAATGAAAACGAAGTCCGATTTTCCAAGTAAGTTCCATCACAAATACTCAAGTGTATTTATATGTCTAGATAGCATCATTCGTATATCATCTTTGTGTAAATTATTGTACTTTCAAACTTAGAGCTAATTAAATACTCTAAACTTTTCTATAGACCTCATATACTAATTAGGTGACATAGTTTTATCCCATTATCAACTAATGACAATTATTGTTTACAAAATATCACTTAGTGTTAGACCAAGACAAAATTTAACATCAGAGGGTTGGTACCACTTCTATTTGTGCTAATAAAAAAATTAACACTAAAGTACATGATGATTGAGTTTTGAAAAAAATAAATTAATTTAAGCTTTGTCAAGCATGTACTATTGAATAGTGTTTTTTCCTGTGCTAGAACTTTCGTGTAAGATACAAAATATTTAAGAATTGGGTGCTGGTGATTAAAAATCATTAGATTCTATGACAAAAACCAACTTACCCGATTAATTTAGATAAATATTATATAAGATCAATTAGAAGTGTTGGTGGATATATTAAAAATTATAGTTAATTATAGTTAAGAATTGAAATGAATAAATAAATATTTAGACTGAGACGCAAATATTTCGTTCTCTTGAAAGAAAATTCAAGTCTACTATGGTATAATCTTCATCACTCCATCAATGTAATTCTTGAGTTATTACCTTTAGTATACAACAGTCTGACAACGTCGTATGACTCAAACAATTTTAAATTAAATTAGTAGATGAGTCAAAACTCTACTAATTAGAACATTTTACTTTAACATAATTCTCTTTTATAGTTTTAAATTCTCAAAAATCGCATGATTATATAGCTAAAGGGAATAAATTGAACACACCTAAAATCATCCTAAGAGTTGTACGTTAATGTGGTTGCTAAGCTATTTCTTTGAAAACCCCTACGATAAATTTTCTCGTAAAGATGCTAGTACTAGGTGAACTTGTATTGACCAAATGGGAGAGAAGAAAATGGTATAGTGATTCGATAGGATGCTCAATGAGCCTCCGTAATACCTAACAAGTCGAATCTTATGTCATTCATATAGAACACTAATACACAAAAGAAAAAAGGGTTGAAGAAACCAATCCATGACTTGGTATTAGTTGAATGTATCTCCAATCCCTTGTATGTTTGATAGTTCCAAAGATTCTCCCACCTTCAATGATAGGTGCACGTTGATCAATCTACAAACTGACAAGATAGTTACATGAGGGTGATGACTCACAAGGAGAATATAGACCAGAGCAAACGGGAGCCAAGCTATTGTATTTTTCTTACCTTTCTAAGTTAATTAATCTATATCAAAATTTATCTAGAGATAAACATGCTTAGAAAAGAAAAGAAGTGAAGATTATACTGGTGATGACAATGAGTTTACCATATTCCAAAGAATATATCCGACAATTAAATGTTCATGAAAATGATATTATCAATGTCACTACACTTAACGTGATGTCATCTTGATTTGCTTTAAGTAAACTTCATTTAATTATATTCTAAGAGTATATAATGTTCTTCTAATTATTTGGAAAATTAGTTCACCTGAAATCTTACTATATATGAACTACAATTTAAAAATATTCAATATTTTGGTCGACACAGAAAAGATACGATTTCTTGAATTAGGGAGAAAATAACAAAAATACTTATGTTCAAAGTAATTTCTTGAATATTTTTTAAGCAATTTTAAAGAGTAATTTCTTGAATATATTTTAAAGCAGTTTTAATTTTTTAAGTTCACCAAACGTGAGCATTTTTTTGTTTTTTATTAAATATTTAATAGATTTGTTGTTAGATGTGAAAGAAATTTTTTTTATAAAAACGGAATTAGCAGGAGGAAATCACATTTAGAATTGATATTTTTGCAGTTTCTTTTAAATTTGATCTATTTTTTAGAGTTTGGTGCAACTTTTTAAATTGCTACTTATGCTATTTTTAATCTTCTTCTTTTTTTTGACTAGTACAAAGATCATAATTAAATATGCAAATATAAAACCTTTTAGCATATGTGCACACTTGAGAGTGAAATTTATGTTTATTGAGAGAGTATCAGTAATTTTTGGCAAAATGCAGTGATTTTCATGAATCTATTGATTTATTTGTATTTTGACAAGTCTGTTGATGATTTTTGATGGAACTCTTCTAGTGTTTTTTGTTAAATTTTTTCTTTTCTACATTTTCCCTCAAATCTAGCAAATAAAACTTGTTAAAATTTTGATAAATTGCTTTGAAATATATTTAAGAGACTATTTTAAATTGTTCTGAATTATCAAAATACTGCTTTTGTCATTTTCAAGTCAATTAGGAGATGATAAAAATACCCAAGCACAATTATTGATCTTTGTTATTCTTTTGTCTGGGGACATGGACCACAATGAAGATTTGGTGTCACCGCAGACATACGAAGATATATCTTCAGAAATTAAATTAAATAGTCAAACCAAACATTTATTTATTTTTCTCTTGACATAAGGCGATGGGAAATAAATACTTTTTCTGTTCATATTATATAATATTTTTAATTTGAGCATATCTTTTTTCAAAAAAATATTCTTTCTTAAAAAGTAAAATGTATTTTCGATAAATTAATTTTAAAAACAATTGATACCTTCTTGATTAGGTAAATAATAATTTATTTTAAACAAAATATAAAAACTAAGTAGATGTTTGACCATATATAGATTTCAAACTATTTATATATTTTATTTAGAATTCATGAATTGGAGTTAGAGTTGAAGATTGAGTTGTGTTTGGTTATAATTTTTGAAAAAAAAAATATTTGAAATAATGTTCATACTTCAATATACAATATACTTAAATGCAATTTCAAAAGCCATTTTTTGGGGCAAATTTACCAATAGACAGAGCTAGCGTTTGGCCATAAATTTTCAAATTTTTTTGGCAAATATTATTTGGGTGAAATTTCACCATATGTTTGGTCATAGTATTTGGGAAACATATTTCACCTTTTTAGAAAAATATGATTTATACCTATAAGTTTTAAAAACTATCAAAACTAACTATATGTTTGTATTACAAGTCAATTGGATCTTCTTTGCAACAAATAACAAGTAGTGTCCATGACACTGGAGCAATGTGGTAGTTTGGAGTGAGTGCAACAAGCATCATTCCATACATCGTGAAGTAGACAAAGCACATGACTTTGCTACTCTAAGCCGATTGTTCATCACTTTCATATTCACTGAATATTTCACCACTACTTTGGTGTTCACATAAAAAATTATGTAATACAACGCAAACAACTATTATAGAGGGTGTTTTTTCAAAAGATAAAAGTTTGGTGTAAAATTTCAAATTTTAAAGATCCCAAATAATGAGATTTGGTCCAAATACTAGAAAAAACTAGTATTTGGGAATTTGGATATTTGCCAAATAATGACAAATTGTATGGACAAACATTATTTGCCAAATTTTCCCCCAAATATTATTTGGAAAATCTATGGCCAAACGGGTCCAGAGTGCCTAGCGGTCTTTTATTAGAAATAAAAAAAAATCTTGATAGAGATAAGTACAAGTAAAGAGGACTAGGCTTTACTTTACTTTGAAATACAACTTCAAGTTGAATTTTATTTTTTATAGTAAACACCAATATTCGAATAAAATAAAAAATGATTCAAAAAAATAAATAAATATTTTTTATGACTAGACAAAGCCTAAAAATAATATATAATATATGGACGGGAGGAGTACAACAAAGGTTTGTATGGAGGTAGTGCTCTTATTAGTCAAGGATTAATTATTATGGAATATGAGCATGCCAGCATCAAATAATGATGAAATTATCGAAATGGTGATAATATAATGTATGTTAAATATCATTAAACATATGATTATTTTGGTTTAATATCCTAACAAATTTCAAAATAAAAAAGGTTATGCCGACTATACCCAAAAAAAACAAAATGTTAGATTATGTGTCTAATATCACTGTTATCGTAATTTAAGCAAACCAGGGCCACCTTAATTATATTGTTTAATTTAATTGTTTCAAATCAAAACAGGGTCCAATAATCATCATTAATTAGCAACACCATTTATAATTATTAATTAAAAAAACTTTAGTTATATATAAAAGAGAAGAACAGGGACAATAGGCAACATATTCACAATTATAGTACGTACTATTTTTTGCGCTGGAAATGGATATTTCAATTATGGGTAAATAGTGTGGGATATTATATTGTTCTTGTCAAACTATACTAATTAAATTTTGTTTTTATCAATAAAAAAAACTTACAGACAGATTGTTCATCAAAGAACAAAAGCAAAATTATTGCTGTTACAAATAGCTAATAAAGAAAACTACACAAGCTTTAGCAACGTAGATTTTTTTTTAAAAAATATTTTATATATATATTCTTTAATGCACATATTGTTTAATTTAATCGAAATCTCAAATACAATTTGACATTTTTTCCCCCAAAAGGGTCCTATATCAAAGCGAGATTCATAACACAAATAAAAAATAATTAAAATCAAGGTCTGAACGAGTTTATTAAACTAGCTAGGTGATATTATTCACTTATATATACTAGTTACAAGATTTAACTAGTCTAGATGAATATATTGATCTTTACTCTAAGTAGTAAATGTAACAAAACATGCCATAACATTTAGATTACACTAATAATAATATAATAAAAGAAGAGTTGCAATATCAATATACATAACTTGGTGGAACAAATATATAGGTGTTGACCATTGAGTTTTTGGACTATTATCTAGTCAGTCTTTTGTCACTGAAACCTTCAATTGATCCATCCCCGCAAATACTGCTACTTCTGTCTGGTCAAATGGGTATTTGAGAATCCCAAGTACAATAAGAGAGCTTAAATTTCCTCCGTTCAATATTAAATGAACATTTTCTATTTTACACGATAATTAAAAAAATTATTAATAAATTAATTAACTTTACTCTTTTGTCCTCTGTTTATATTAATAGCCTCTTGAAAAAAAAATTGAATCTTCAAAATTTATTTAAACATCCAAAGGCCATATTAATTATAGGGATAAAATACAAAAAAATAATTAATTATATCCTAATTTAATAAGTTTAGTAAGTGATCGAGATTGCATTATCACCATCACATTCTTATCACACAGAACACTGGAATACGAGCCTTCATCCATTACACCCCAATACGATGTCTAACATTCTCCTGAATCTCCCCATTACTTGGATTAAGGATCTTGGGTACTTTAAACTGCTTCTCTTGAGACGACCTTATAGTGTCAAGCATCATATGCTTCATTAGAACACGTAATTGAACTTACACTCTAAGTATATAGTTTTTTGTCTTATTCATCGAAATCTTTTGACTCCAAAATCTTTCTTCGAACCTCCGGACTAACATTAGCTCAGCATGCACAATAATTATACATTAGGGAACCCGTAGTATAATAGACCTGACCTTTGGAGACCACAAAAGTTAATGAAAGAAAGCCAATTTTTTTGTCATTTAAAGAAAAGAGAGTTTTAATCATTTTGCAGGTAGACAAAGATAATCTTTTCATTTAATTCTTCACCCCCAAAAAAATAAAGTTAATTTGTAACACAAAAATGACTAGGCAAATGTCCATAACGTACAGGTTCTGAGTGGCAGAAGAAAGAAATTTAAAGAGAGAAACATAAGATGGATAGATATAGTAAGGATATGTTTGTACTTTAGAATGTTATGTACATATAATTGAGGAGACAATATATACATGGACCTGTCTTTTCTAACTTTGGCCTTTCTCTAGTACTTCTGCCCTCCTGTATGCCATGTATCGAACACTTGGATACGGTCTTGCCTTACCCAAATTCCTCAATATCACGTAATAACTGAAGCACAATAAACACATATGATAAAGTCTATCAAAAGAATACACTACAAGAATAAGACTATTACTATGACAAACAACAATTCACTGTCCGCTATTCTAATTTGCGACCTCCACACTCTCCTATCTTCATGTCCTTGATAAGGTGTAGTTGTTATGTCCTGTTGTTGGGATTTATGCAGTTTTGATGAATGACAAAGAAAGATGAAACACGTAAGTCAACATGGTCCAAAGATACACTACCACAAGCAGTTAAATTCGGGGCAAGCTCTTAAAATGAATAAAGACAAGTGAATTGAAAAATCAAGGAATGGATGCTGTTAATTTCGTGATAAATCTCAAGGAAATAAACATCGGGTGAATTAAAGAGAAAGAATCATTGAGTTTGAATTAAAGAAGGAGTCTCACTTGAAGTAAAACTCTTCAAGTGACTTGTGAATTGATGTGTTGGAGTTCAACTACAAACATAAAAGAATCAAGAAGTATGATTTGAAGAAGGAGTCTAAAATCACAAAGAAGTCAGAATATAAATGTTAGAATCATACAAAAGAAAGGAAAGCGGGAGGATGAGTCCAAGTAAAAATAGAATTAGAAAAATAAAAGAAGTTGCGTCCTAGGATAATTAGGACTCTAGAAGCCCGAGTGAAGTAAAACATGACAAGCAACAGTCTATAAATAAAGGTGAAGTCGTCCAAAATATATGTGCATTACAAAGCAAAAAGGGCAATTGAAAAATTAACTTCGCAAGTGCTACCAGCGAACTGAAGGAACATATCGAAGGACCTGGTCCTTTTACAGAGTTTATGTGTTAGGAGTTTTTCTTTGTGATTGAGTCTTGATGTAATCATAGTTCAGTGAGTTATAAACTGAATTAGGAGTGTTGTCTTTAGGTTGTGATAACTCGAAGAGTTGGGAATACATACCTTGGGAGGTTTGTGTTGAAGTTTAGGATTTAGAGTTAGATCCTAGGATTACAAAAATTGTAATCTGAATTCATAACTTGAAGTTTAGGAATTAAAATTAGTTCCTAGGATTGCAAGAGTTGTAATCTAAATCCATAGCTTGAAGTTAAGGAATTAGAGTTAGTTTCGTAGGTTGTAAAGTTTGTAATCTATTTTCCGTGGAGGCTCAGTGATTTAGTCAAGCTGGAGTTAAATTTTATAAGTACATGTCGTAATTTTTTACACCTTTTGAGCCGGGTGTTTTCCACGTAAAAATATTATGTTCTTTACTGTTCTTACTGTTACGTTGAAACACGTTAGGAAACTTGTTTCACTCATAGACGAATCTAGAGTAAATTATTAGGTCGTGTAGACTATCACTTGTCTAATCACATCTCATCAATACTTCTTCAGCATACTTCTACCTCTCCTAGTACGTACCCACTATATCGATCCAACCTCTCACACTTCTTCACTAGATCAATTGTGTTTCTTCTTATCACATGCCCAAACCATCTAAATATAAACTTCATTCCCATTATCATGTTCAGTAGAGAGGCAATCCCACTTTACCCCAGATATCCTCATTCTTAATCCTGTTGCTTTTAGTATATCTACACACCCATCTAACACCATCATTTTTGCAATCAACATCTTCTAAAAATGAGAGTATTTTTTACTAGCAACCATTTTACCTTGTACAACAAAATCGATCTAACCATTACTCTATAAAAGTATTAACATAAAAAACTTTAACATTGCATCATTAGATTCTCTTGATTATTATTCATGATGGAAAATAGACTGAGTTCGTATCAATCTTAGAAGAATCAACTCAAGAAACGAGTTGTGAATTAGCCGCGCCTAAAGTGTGCTGGGTCTAAATGAGAGTCAAATAATTGATCATAATTTAATCCGTCCAACCATCTAAAGTGTAATTGTGATTTTATAATTTAAATGAATTAAAAAAAAAGATACATATTTATACTTACACTATGGCAATTGTCAAAAAACCTAACCCATGTGGTTGCTCGTGAATGGCGACTTAGAAGTCTCTCATGGCTGTCGCTGCCTCTCCCCAGTCTCAAACTGTGAGAGAGTCAAACCTTAACAATAACTATGCATCTCTAATGAATTCTAATCCTACGACACTAACCAAAACAATCTTGAAACCTATTCAATTGATACACGGGGAACCAATGGTCCAATTTACTTTTAAGGTTTTAGATGAGTATGTCGTTAAAGAGGGACTTCATCAAGCCATGATTATGAAGCTATCCTATGGTGCACCAAGCTTACACGAACTGAGAAAATTAATGTCAAAACAGTTGGTCATCAAAGGACGTTGTTTAATTGGCTTGCTTGCAGCATGACATCTTTTAATTCGTTGTGATCTTTATGAAGATTTTTGCTCTGTTCTTTCAAAACAATTTGGTTATCTTCAATATAATGGGGAACAACATCTGTTCCGTAACTTTCCATGGACACAAAATTTTAATCTTAAGGAAGAAACTTCAAAAACTTTGGCGTAGGTTTCGCTACCAGATCTGCCACCAAATCTTTTTGCTCGAAGACCTTTATTATCCATTGTATCGGCTATTGGTGAGCCTGTAGCCATAGATAAAGCCACTCAAGATAGGACAAGACCTAGCACAACTAAAGTTAAGGTCATTCTTGATCTTATGAACAAACATTTGAAACGAGTAAGGATGCATTTTTTGGATGAACACTCTGGTAAGCTCATTGAACACTATCAACATGTTGTGTTTGATAATCTTCCTTTGTATTGTACCTATTGTAAGCACCAAGGTCATGAAAATGTTGATTGCCGACTAATGATCCAGAAAAACAAAAAGGGAGAGGGTAATCAAGATGACATCAGGCAGCAAGGTGACAAAACAAACAATCTGAAACAATTGCAGGGTGATGCACGAGACTTCTTGAATGCAAAAAAATTTGAAAATAAAGTCTCTAATGAAACGGATAATGCAAGTAATGTGAACGGAACAACGAATATCAATTCTATGCATCACCTAACTACTGAAAATAGTGGTGACACAAGGCTAGTATTAGTTGGTCAAAGGTCACTACAGGAGGAACTTTTGGTGCCTGGAACAAAGGTATATGAGGGTCATTTGGTGCATGGACCAGAGGTTCAGTTGTTAAACATCTCTGGAAAAAGTTTGGATGATGCTCCGAAAACTTTAGATAAGGTCCAAGGATGTTAAGAAGGCGATACATGTATAATTTCATGTGAAGATCAAGTTGGTTCGAATGCAGGTCAGGTGCTTGATCGAAATTCGATTGCAACGTCGAAACTTGAAAATTCTGGGCAGCAACTAAATTATGATGCTACTGAAAAAGAAAGTGTTAAAGCTACAGGGATTGCGAGAATAGGGAGTGAACCTGCAGATACAACAAATGATAAGATTGAGCTTCAAGAAAAGACAACTAATTCAAATGCCTTTGTTGTTGCGTCGCAAGTCGCTTCTGGAAAGCTATTGACTGAAGATGTAGCCATTAACACAACTGCTACTTTTGTGGCGCAAATAAAAGAACTAGGACAGTCTAATATAGTTGATAAAGCAGGGGTAACGGTTGATGTTGGAGCTCAAATTGGTTCTCCAGGAGCCTCTCTAATTAACTCTCATGTTGCTCCTAAGTTGAATATGGTTAAGTCTCATGATTTACCGATTGTTTCAATCTCTCAAGTTACTTCGACAAATAATATGATCACTTCTAGCGGATAAAAATGTGTTACAAGTGAGAGTTGATGGGCCGACCAGGTGGAAGAAGAGGATGAACATGTCACAATTCATAGAAAATTGAGCCCCGAAGCACTATTTTTTGTGCCTAAGGGTAGTGGCATTACCAGTGATTCATCCCCATTACATATAGGGCGACAATTGGTTTTAACAGGTACTAATGTTCAAAAAATTTCAGTTGGTGACAAAGAGCTTCTTGATGCGTTGGTGAGTTCTAATGTTAAAAAGTTGACTTCTCTTACGCCTATTAACAAAAACAAACAACTACAAGATGTTGGTAGTAGTTCTTTCTCCACAAATAGATTTGCTAACTTACAAGATGAGGACACCTTTGAGGAAAGTGAAGAAGAGGATATGTTGAATTATTGTTTTGCAAATGCAGCTAGGGATGCAGATATTTCTCCTAGGCAACAACGCAACAACAAAAAGAAGCATGGAAGAAAAAATAGTTGGGATGGTAAGATTACTGAGGAGTTTCTTCCAAAGCACCTACCGATGCGACTGACAAAGCAGAATCATATGACAGTGTCAACAACTTTAACAAGATCCAATAAATCTAAGAAGAATTGATGAACTATCAAGTATTGTTAGACAAATTTGAAGAGGAAGACAAGAGGAAAACACTCCAGGTTACTTTAGAAGGGTAATCTATCTTTTTTAGTTCATAATTTTGTAAAACGAAGTTTGAGTTTAATCACTCAAATCTCATCATGGCTTTTATACTTTTGTACTACTTAAGCATCCTCATTTGTAATATCATTATAGAGTGTATTATAAACTCTGTGGTGATCATAGAATACTTAGTTCTCTCTAGCTCTTATTTTCTTCATGCAGGTTAATTAGTAGAGGTTTTGTACCTCATTAGAATTGGTAAGATAAGGTCTAGCCCCCTTGCTTGTACATATCTCTATTGAGGTTTTCTTTTAATTATATTATTAATAAAAAAAAAAGGTTAGAATATCAACAAAAAAAAACCTTAATGAGATAATTTTAACTTGAATTTTTATGAATTATCTCATAATATAAGTTTTTTCAGTTATAAATATATATTAAAAAAAGAGTTTTTTGTAAAAATAATTTGTAAGTTTTAGGTCCTGTCAAATATTTTCATAAAAATTGAGGAGAAAGTACTAATAATGTACTCCCTTCATTTCAAAATATTTGTCATAATTTTTTTTGAGAGTTAAATAATTGAAATTTAACTAACATTTTAAATTTTTTTTTTCATTTTAATATGAATTAACTTTTAATTTTAAAATATCAAATTACTTTAATTTATTTTAGCTTTAAAAATTAATTAAACTAATTCTCAAAAATCAATAGATATAAAGTATATAAGTTGGTGATTCTTTGTCCTTTCTGTGATGAGATGCATGCATGCTCCATCACCAACAGCAGCAATCCATCAGCCACTTTCAGCGGCTTGGGCCATTCCTTTATCCTACCACAGTGAAAAGACCTTTCATAGACATCACGTACGTATATATGTGCAAACAAATTTAAGATTTAAATTTTATAAATTCAATTTATAATAATTTTTTGTATTAAATGTATTAAGAATTTAAAATTATGATAATTTCTATCTACTATATTGAAGTTTTAGCCAACTTTTATGTATAAATTTTAATTATACTGTATATTGAAAATACTGAATTCATATGAATCTGATAATATAATGTTAAATTCGCCCGTGATACATTTGTACTTACCATTACACATGGAGTAATATATGCATATGGTCGAATTTTCTTTTTACAAGTGTATGATTTTACATTGCACATTGTCGAGGGACCAGCTGGACCATTCATTACCTCTGCACTCAAAAGTCATATCTTAATTTTAATATTTTTAGCAATGTTTACACTTTAATATATATGGGAGTTTCATGTCTGTGCTAAATATGGTTAAGTTTTCGATCGGTTTGTCACATGTTCCATATATTTATGGTTGAAATGTGGTAGATTTTCGAATTGGAACGCAATAGAATATATTGCAAGATTTTAATTGATGTGATTAGTGCATGGAAACATGAAGCTTAATCACAGCCTTTTTGCCAAAAAGAAAAAGAAAAGATATGTCATAAGGGATTGTTTGGTTTAGAAATAAGTTGTATATATATGAGGACCATTATCAATAGTGGTTGTCATCTCCACTATTATTATCAACTATTGCTGGGATATATCTTAACTACCAATCACCTTCTCCAACATAACTATCATCGTCATCAACTATCACCAAAACATTGTCAACCACCACATATTCTTCATTCACCTCTAACAACAGTAACAACTGACAACTACTAATATCAATCAATTTTATCATCACAACCACTACTCTCAACCGCCAATATCATGTTAGTTACTACATCATCAACCATCTTCACTACTATATAACTCCATCACCATCACTATTTTATATTTTTAATATTTAATTATTTTTTATTTGAATTGTATGTTTATTATGTTTACAAAGAAATAAATTATGCATGTTCATATGCGGAAAAACAAACAGTCTTAATTATTAGAGTTCAAATTTATAAACAATATCTTAATCAATTTAGGTGTACATTCAAATTCAAACATTTTAATTTTATGAAAATAAATGATGTCTCAGTGATGACTGAGGCGGGAGCTTATTTAAATTCTTAAAACTTGTGGGGCTGACTTAATACCTAAAAAAAAAAAAGAATTACGGTCCAATTTTCGCTCTAATTAATTAAACAACTAAAAGATTGACTCTCTTCTCTCTTTTTTTCAGCAAATAACTTTACTATATTAATGTATAAATGATCTCAAAGTGCTAAATGAAGCAATATTATCAATCCAATTAGAAAAATAGAAATCGAAACAACTTTATGTAACAACAAAATAAAAAAGTTGGTGAAAATTGATGGAAAAAAACTGATTTGATAAAACTCAAAGACAAGACTAAAAGTATTCATAATAATGGAGCTTCCACCTTTGTCTTTGCGATTTTATGGCTTCAGATTTACCGATTTAATTAGTGAGAGAAGAGATGAAGGATAAATTTGGTTCTACTGGGCGTGCCTATTTGTTTGCAACAAATTTTAAAAGGATAGAAACTAAATTGCAATCACAAATAAAATAGGAAGACACATATTTTTAATCGTAAACATTGTAGGTACAAAATTGTTTATCCCTTGATTCTTCTCTCTTTAGATTTCTCCGTGATTCGAAGGTCGTTAGTGGCGTATTTCTTGAACTAGGATGATTTGCGCTTGCTTGAGATTTGTTGATCTCCATTGATCTTTGTGAACATTCCATGAATTTATGGAATATTTGAAATACCTCTTTAAGGGAATATAATATCTTTTAGATGGGCATGAAGTAAGGTTTAGGGTTGATCAATAGTCTCCAAGAACCCTAATTGAATTGAACGACTTGTAGAGTCCAATTAAAATTGAACATGTTTGTAGAATTCATAAAATTTCAACGTTTACCAACATAATTCAAGATCTAGAACTATACAACAAGTACGTCATTTAAGAAACTTATAAGGTTCAAAATATCTTCAAAAGTAATCTCTATGTCCTATGAAATTAAACTTATTCAATATCATATTTATCATACTTTTTATATCAGACAATATTTATACCTTAGACCATCTATGTTATAGCGCTATCTAACGCTTCACGAATTGTTAAACATTCTTTCTCTCGCTTCTCCCTCCACTAAAGAATCAGATAACCGACTTCAGGCTATCAAACTTTAAAGTTGATAGTTAGCTCAAATTGTTTCATGAAAAATCTTGTCAAAATATTATTATTTTTTTTTTTATTTGATATGTTATGTATATACTTATAACAACAAAAAACAATATTTTATAAGTTACAAAAAAAATAAAAAAAATAAAACTATTAAAACTTAGTAAAAATTGGATGTGTTAGGTTAAGATTCACATTTTATCTCATTTCAACCCAAATATCTTTCAAACGGATCAATAACCTGCTCATTTATTAACTCGGCTCTTGACCCACTCATATTCAGGTCAACCCGCTAAATTGCCGCCTATAGAAAATATTTTGTTGTTTAATCCAACTATTACTTAATCCATATATTGTTATTCCATGCTATGTTACGTATTTTAAAGATAAACACCATTAGTATATTAAATGGAGTACATTAATATTATTTTTGTAAATTAAAATTTATAAATATAAACCAAGCGCACCGTAATTATTTCATCTAATATTACCTCGTATCTAACTATTCCTAAGACTTATATACTCAGTAATCACAGTAGCATCTAAGATCACAAGTGAATAAAAGTAATGGAAGTATTAAATAAACATACCAAAAACACAAATTAAAAACATATAAAAGAAAAAATTAGGAGGCTTAGTCGTAAGAGTATTTACCTAAAAATAATTCATTTATTTTCACTTATTTAAAGGATTCCTTTAATTAATACTACTTCACTAATTTGGAACATTATTGTAAAGGGTAAATTTTCACCTGGATAATCGTAATTGTTAATTTGTAGGTGTATATTATTGTATACAAGTTTAGAGTGATCGAGTGTATAACATGCAAGTGCATAATCAACATATAATTTAAATACACTAATTGTACATAAATTTTGTGAAAAATAAAGATAAATGTTTTTTCTTTTTGGCAATTAAAGAAACTTTTATTGATTACCATGTAACAATGAAAAAGTTGATGGAGGGGTGGCCGTTAAGTATTTGATTCGTGATTATTAAATTTTGAATTCGGTAATTGGTAGTTAGAAATAGATATTAAAATGTCAAAAAAAATTTGGTTCAATAATTTTGTAATCGGTAAATTAAATTTTGATTTGGTATGGTATTCGGTAATATTGTATTGAAGTTGTAGCCAATTGTATTACAAAGTTTATACTATTTCTCCAATTATTTTTATTTTTCTATGTGGAGGCACGATATAATAGAAGATCAATAAGTAAGAAGACATCAAGAAAAACTAATTGATACAACTAAAAGACATGTATTTGAGTTGTTTATGTTTATTCTTTAACTTTTTCTTTGGACTTGTACTAATGAGTAATGGACATATTGATATATGACCTTCATTAAGTAAATAATTCGATATTCGAGAAAATACCAAATATCAAATGATACTAATGTCTCATATTAAAACCAAATTCGAATACCATAATTCTAAAATTTTAATTCTGAATACCCTACTGAATACTCAATTACCATATATCAACTAACAAAAAAAGTCAATTCGATTCGATTTGATTTTCGATATTTCATGTCCAGCCCTAGACGGAGGAACCAACCAGTTTACTATAAGATTTATAATCTGACTAATTGTTAAGTGTAAAAATTATAGTGCAAATTATTAATTGTCAAGTGTAAAAAATATTATTTACTATAAGGTTGGTTGTGGGGGGGGGGGGGGATAATGTAGTGCAAAAGACAAAAAGATTCTGTAACGAAAAGCATTGTTGTATGGGGCTTTTTTCGATTTTAGTTTAGGGGATCGGAGCCCTCTAAAATTGCTAAAAATATCCATGTTTTGAAAAGGATAAGACTAAGGGTGTGTTCAGTAAGATTGAAAATATATATTCCTCAAAATAATTTAATTTTTTTTTTTTTTTGTGTTTGATAGGTAAGTAGGAGTAATATATAAACTAAACAATTATGACAGGAGATAGAGCGGAGTTAGGAGTGAGGGGAGGTGTAATGAGGACTATTATTGATAAGGTGAAGATGATATGTATTAAAGGAGAACTGGGGATACAATTATTATGGAATGTCATTCATGAAACTTGTTTGTTTTTTTTTTATAATGAAAATTATTTTTTATATTTTTTAAAGAATTTATCGTTTTTTTAAAATATTTTTTAAAAACCAATCAAATAAGAGAAGATTAAAAATTATTTTTAAAAAAATACTGAACACACGCCAAAATTGAATTGACAAGTCTTTTTATCCCATCCCTTTATCCAAACACACCAATTCATTCATGTCATGTGTGCATACTTTTGTCTGCTGTATGGTCAATTAGGAAAGGTGGATTCATGATTTTAAGTGAGTGGATATTAATGGATTTGCTTAAATAAGTGTGTCAAGATCTACAGTTATTGAAATTTGGATGATGGTGATATTATTATATGTATATATTTTGAATTCATATATACATAAATTAATTAAGTTGAAACTAATATATTCAATTAAACGTGCAATAACTTGTCCTATATTCGTAAGGGGTCGTTTGGTGTGAAGAATAGGTATAAATAGTCCTGGAATAATTATTTTGTGACACTTAATTTAGTGTTTGGTTGGGAAGTTTGGGATAACTTATCCTGGGATTAATAATTAGTACCGGGATAAGTTATTCCTTCCCATGGGTGGTATAGTAATTCCGGAATAACTTATCCCGGGATAAAATGACTAAATGACAAAAATTTCCCTTTAAACACTTTTTATACATTACTTTTCACATCCATGAAGGGTATTTTAGTAAACTTATATGTTGTTCTTAACATTTATTATTTTGAATACAACAAACCAAACACTCAATAAAAAATAATTTTAGTATAACTTATCCCGTCATAACTAATCCTATCATAATTTGAATTCAAACCAAACGATTCCTAAATGATAATAGGGCTGGTTAGGATGGAGCAAGTTTTGACATGCTAAAATTTTCATTTGATTTGTCTTGTTCTACCTCGTTTAGCATCTTTCAAAAAATATGTCTTGTGTTGCTTCGTCTTGTTCTGTTTTATTTATGTTGTATTTCATTTCTCCTTTTTTATTATAAAATTAGAAAAGTATTGTGGTGGGCATAATGACACGTGGCAGACGAATGACACGACTCCACCACAATTGTATATACTTTGTTATAGTGTAAAGAGAAGTACGGAAAACATGCCTAAATTCGACGTAAATTATTAGTTTCATCATTAAATTATTGACTGCCTTAAAAATATCTTTTTTTACTTTACTAACTGAACTTAAGTACACCCCAATCTTGCAATATGAGTGAAATACACCCCTAAATTCTCGCTAAGTTTAGGGGTGCTTTCAATACTTGTCACAATTTTTTATTAAGAATCTCATGCTCCTACAAATATTTCAGACCACTTGTTATGTCATGTTATAGATTGAAGTTCGGGGGTATATCTAGGTTTAGTTAGTCAACTAGAGGGATGTTTTTAGAATTGTCAATAATCAGGGGCGGCTCGACAGTGTTAAAAAAGACATGTGCCTTAGGCCCCCAAATTTAAGGGGCCTCATTTTTAATAATAATAGGTTATAAGTTATTATTTTTTAACAAATATTGAATACTATTTGTAGAAAAAGTAAACTTTTCATGAAAAATGAAGGAATTATTAAAATAAATTTGACATATTTGGAGTACTATATCTTATGAAAAATAATTTAAAATAAGAATGGTTATATTATCAATTAAAAACTAGAAGAAATCAATTATATAAAAGTTATTAACAATCTAAGTTTAAAGCTCCGTTTGATTTTTGTTTTAGGTCACTAATATGTTTAAGCCACCCCTATCAATAATTTAAGGAAGAAACTAATAGTTTACGTTAAATTTAATGATGTTTTCAATACTTTCCATTATGAATGTAAAATAGATTAAATGGGTCATAATGACACGTGGAAAACGAAGGACATGACCCCACCACAATTGTATATATTTTGGCATATTGTAAATGTAAAAGGGAATAAATGGGCCATAGTGACACGTGGCAGATGAATAGCGTTCCAATCGCTCAAGTTTATCTTTAATCCCCAGACATTACAAGGGATCCATACAATATATAGTTTAAACTTGTATGTCTTGGTTGGCTGGTCTAACTTCAATAGTATCGTGAATTCAAAATTTCAACTTTATAAATTTAAAATTTTAGAATAACAATCTTAAAATATTGATAAGTGAATTATAATAGAATTGAACTCATATATTAAAGTCTATCTCCGCCCTACATGTAGAGTTTAACCTCAATATATAGACCGCCTTAAAAAAAATCTTATACGATGAGACTACCTAAAAAGAATAATTACTGATAATAGCAAATAATAGTTAGAACCAATTATTACTTAAAAGATAAACCAAGCAGACAACTTGTTATAATGCAGAAAGAATTTACACTCTCTCATGCATTATTCCTTCTTATTGTGATATATGCTGATTAGACTTACATGGTCTACCAAGTGGTGCATAATACTAACTATTCGCTCCGTGACTATTATTTGATTGACACAAAATTTAAGAAAGAAAGGAAGATTTCTCAAATATGTTATCTAAAATATTCATTAACCATTTATGTGACTATAAATCATTTCATTAAAAAAAATGATATTTTTTTTAAACAGACTAAAAGGAGAAGTGTACCGTGAAACTACCTATGGTTGGAACTTTTTAGTCAAGATGGAGAAAGTATGATAATCCCACAAAAGTTGATAAATAAGAATATGTGATTTGAGGTCCCTCTTTTTAAGTTGAAAAGAACATAAGCTGACAGAATGGAGAGAAGTGAGTGAAAAGAAAGATGCCAAATAGGAATGTGTCAAATGAAAGTGGGCCAATATTATTTCTCAATGGACTATAAATGTAGTCGAGTTGGGTTAATTTATACAGATTTGGTCCAGAACAATGGGACCAAAAAAGACGACTATAATCTCATTTTAATGCCAAATATCTAATTTTATTTGTAATGACAAATTTGAATTACTATGTCCTTAAGCTGTCTCTCCCCTATTATTTTGGTCCCCATTCATTATTAACCATCTAGTTAGTGAATTGTATATATTATTCTTATGTCTCATTCTAAATGAAATAACATTTGACCTCTCTATCGTATTCACTGCACTAAGTGGTCTTTCCCTTTCTTATTATTGGATGACTACTATGGGAAAAAAAAATGACGCTTATTTATCGAAATTATTACGTAGTAGTTACACTTTATTATAGTGGTAATGTTTATCTAGAAATTTTATGATTGTTATAGTAAAGTGTTGTTATATACGTATAACGGCATAAAATGTTTAAATCTCATTTAGCTATTATATAGAAGTATATAATTTCTTTTAATAATTTTATGTACCAAGAAAAGAAATGTATTTATTAACCAACTTAATATATTTTTAAAAAATGTATGAGGGAAAAAAAAGCAAACACTACTCATGAAACTACAACCACAATTGATAGAGATCATTTAAATACATTTTTTTTTTTTGAATATTCATACTCACATAATTATTTTTTTATAAATAATTTGCAAAATATTATTACACAACATTTGAGTATGGTTACTATAAAATGGTAATATTACAAAGAATACCAGTATAATGAATGACATTGTTATTATAGGTAATATATAACATGAAAAAATCAGGTAAAAGTTGACACCCTTAGCTTTTTTTTGTTTCTACTTGCAAAAAAATCCTGTCCGCCACCAGAGCAGCCAAACAGTTACTTATACGCTCGCTGCTGAAATCTACTGCTACTCTCACGAAAGTTGTGAAACAATTAATCTTAATAACAGGATAGCAGGGCACAAGGAGTTACTACAAAATTATTCAATCTATAATACTTTTTTGTGTTAAATGTATTAAAATTTTAAAATTATGATAATTTATATCTACTATATTGAAGTTTTAGCCGACTTTTATGTATAAATTTTAATCATACTGTACATTGAAAATACTGAATTCATATGAATCTGATAATATAATGTTACATTCGCCCGTGATACATTTGTACTTACCATTACACATGGAGTAATATGTGCATATGGTCGAATTTCTTTTTACAAGTGTATGATTTTACATTGCACATTGTCGAGGGACCAGCTGGACCATTCATTACCTTTGCACTCAAAAATCATATCCTAATTTTAATATTTTTAGCAATGTTTACACTTTAATATATATGAGAGTTTCATGTCTGTGCTAAATATGGTTAAATTTTCGATCGGTTTGTCACATGTTCCATATTTTATGGTTGAAATGTGGTAGATTTTCGAATTGGAACGCAATAGAATATATTGCAAGATTTTAGTTGATGTGATTAGTGTATGGAAACATGAAGCTTAATCACAGCCTTTTTGCCAAAAAGAAAAAGAAAAGATATGTAAATAAGGGATTGTTTGGTTTAGAAATAAGTTTTATATATATATATGCGGACCGTTATCAATAGCAGTCGTCATCTCTATGATTATTATCAACTATTACTGGGATATATCTTAACTATCAATCACCTTCACCAGCATAACTATCACTATTAAAAAAACAATGTTTAGCGACGAATATTAGTGACGACTTATATTCCGTCACTAAATAGCAATGGATTCGCAACGAAATAGCCATTTTGTTGCAAAAATTAGTAATAATTTTTTGAGTTATAATATAGCGACAGATTGGCGACAGAATATTTTTTTGGTCGCTATAAAATAGCGCGAAACTTTGGCGCCTTAATTTTCGCTATGGATTTTGCAACAAAGTAGGGGTGACGAAATTTATTAATATTCTGCGACGGAATTTGTGACGGAAAAGCGTTGCTGGATTAATAAATATATTTTTATGGAATTTAAATTATATAGTGACGGAAAAATCCGTTGCTAAAATCCAATCTAAATAAATATATTTATTTAGTAGCAACGGATGTCATAATCCGTCACTAAGTTTGTTGCAAATATTTTTAACTAAGTTGGACCTTTCTTAAATTCGTCGGGCTCAAAACAAAAAATGAACAACAAAACGTTTTCCCTAAAAAATAGGGTTTTCTTCCTCAGGTGAACTCGCGTCTCAGCTTCCATCTCGGCTCCCGTCTCCTTCATCCTCAGTCTGGAAATGTTCCCACGCTTCTGCTGCCTCAGGTGAAAGGTAATTTCTCTTTGTTCATCTATGTTCATCTCCTCTATGCAAGGCATGGTTGTGCCGTGATTCTCTTGCCGGGATTCATGGTTGCCGGGATGCAAAACCCTTGAGAAACCCTTGAAAGTGGTAGAAGTGGTATTTGCAAAGAAAATCAAATATTTTTCATTTTAAATGAAATTCTTACCATTGGAGATGGAGTTTTGTTTGGTGATGCTTTTTACAAAATATATTTATGTTCATCTCCTCTATACAGTTAAATGTTTCTTTTTTGGGGGTGCTTTGTTAGATTTGGATTATTATGGTGCTTAATTTTGTATGGTATGGGTGTTATTTGTATAAAGTTTTGATTTTTAGGGATATTGCTTTATTACCCAAGTGGGGAATTGCGGATTTTGTGTTTCTTAGATGAGAACTTGATGTATCTTTGTTGATGGTGAAGTCTTGGTGGTATCTGAATCATCTGAGCAAACTGTATATGTTCTGTGTTGAGTTGTGGTTTGATATGTTCTTATTTTGGCTCTTTTTGTTCATGAATCAATCAACAATGCCTCAATCCCAATTTCGAAACTCGTTGGTGTCAACTATGTGAATCGTTGGTAGTCGTTACAGGATTTTTCGTAGTTTAACTATAGTAACACTATTTCCAACCTGATCATCAACCCACTACAATCATCTACCTTTATGCTAAGCTTATTTAGACAAAGTTGTTGTTCTTCTATTCATCATCTTAATTAAACAATGCAGAAGGAATATGGAGACAGTAATATGTGCATCTAGCTTTTTGGAATGTTGCTTTGGTGGTTGTTAGAAGTGACCGGCTTTTATGCATATACTTTACCCTCCTCAAACCCACTTGCTTGATTTCTATGTTGTTGTTCTATCATTTACTGAATTTTACTTTAGTTAACTTGCGATTGACATGTGGTTGATTTATTTCATGTTTTAGCCCTTCTCTTGCTTTCTCTCTTCGGGTTGAGCTGTTTCATTCCATAGTGTAGTGAATCTGTCAGGATGTCCGGTACTTGGCAGAAAACAATTGAGATTTCACTTATAATAGGTGTATTTCCCATCTACTGTAGTTATATGTACAATAATTGAAGTTTCTCTGAGTTAACTTTGTGGTAGTTGTTTTATTACTATTACCATGTCTTATAATTCATTTTCCTTTTATCATGTGCATGATTGCCATCGTTCTCTGAAAAGATGGCCTTATGTTTCTGCGAAGCATTCGAGTGTCATTTATTGTGTGACAACTTGCCTCTCATGTTTCTCCCTTGCCATGTGCAGTTGGTTGCTAATTTTAGTGTTGTAGTTGTTGTGCTTTAATTTCCTACTTGTTTGAAGGTGAATAGCATCTCCCTCATGTTGTTCCCTTGCCTCTCCGCAAACACATATGCATATCATGTGTTTGAATATACACGACTCCTTTCACCTAACCATGGTTATGTAATATGTATTTTTTACTTGATTAAATTACTTGATCATGGTAAATTGTATTGATTTGATGTGAAAGATGGTAGGAGTTCCTTTTAGCTTTTGAAAATGTTACCATGATTTTCTAAACCTGTTTGATTTGTTTGTGTGTTAAAATATGTTTTATGCTTTAAAAATCACCTCGAAATGATTTGATTCAATGAAATTAAGAAGGATTTGTGGTCTTATCTAACACGCTTGAGTTGGTTAGTGTTGTATGGTTCATTTGTAGAACTAATTTAGTTTGACTATTTTGGTGTTGAATATATTGATTTAGGTGATTTGAGGTTTAAAATTGCGGTTTCGATTGAATTTTTCCTCTGCCTCAGCTTTTCGTCTCCGAAGAAAGACATTGACATTCGGTGTGTGTGAAACTCGAAGAAAGACATTGACATCCAGCAAGTGTTCTATTTTCCCTTTTTCTTCTTCTTTTTTCCGTTGTCTTCCTTCTTACTATTCCCATTTTCAGATCTCATGAAAAGAATTTCTGTTGAAGTTAGAAAAGCAAAATGTTGCCTCAACCATCTCATATAAGAAATTAATTTCATTTTGAAAGAACAAGTTTTTTAATGTTATTTCTTATGAGAAATATCTATAATTTTATACTACTAGTTGTGTACTATCATTTAGCAATTAAATTTTCTGTTGAGCGATACTACTAGTTAGAGTCATTGTTAGGGAAAGTAGATGCCGCTGCAAAGACTTGGTGGAACTCTCTCATTAGGAATGGATATTTTTGATGTTTTTGGTGAGACTTAAATTTCTTGTAAACTTATCTGTTGGTTCAGTAATGGTGACATACTAGATTAATGCATGTTGTTGGAGGTTTTGTTTGGAAGTGCATGAAGGTAATGATTTAAAAGAAAGCTTCATGATTTAATAATGTAGTTTTCCAGTTATTGTAAAACAATATTATAACTTGTACACTTTAAAAAAGTTGGTTCAAAGGAGATATATCGTTCTTTCTTCTGTTAATTCATTCTATTTGGATAATTGAGGTATTAAAAGGAGGCGAGGCTCTCTGAATCGATGTGGTCTGAATAGAACAGAAGGTTTACTTCTCGTCCTTACATTTATACTAAGTCTTTTTTAGTTGGGTTTGATATTTGTACATCAGATTATGGATGAGTGTAAGATAAGAGAACTTCTGATTTAGAGAGCTCGTAATTTGTCGTAAAAAGAAAATTATCCAAAATTTGAATGAAATGGATCTAACTGGAGTGGACTGACCGACTGGTTCTGAAGGTTTCATGATTCACAACTCACTTCATAAGTGTTTATGCAACTCAAGACAACAACCCATTCATATTAAGTGTTTAGTTGTTAGTTGTTCTACTATTGTTTCATGTTCTTGATAATAACCAAGACAATCTGATGTTATTGTTTCATGTTCTTGTTAATAACCAAGACAATCTGATGTTAAATTATTGCAGGCACTACTGTTCTAACCTAATCTGAGGATTTTGTTGATATTCACTGGAAGTAAGCCTTACTCTTTATTTTTACCCCTGATTTAGCTCTATTTGAAGGACTTGTTGATCTTTCTATGTGTTTGGTGTTTTTTTATTTGTATGCTTGTACTACTAGTTCCTTATTTATAAAAGAAAGTATAGTTTATACTCTAAAGTAAGCTGGCTGGACTTAGAATGCTTTAGCATCTTGATTAACATTAGAATGCTTCAGTAACTTGATTGGAAATAGAATGCTTTATTATTCTGTAAGTTGACTGGAATTAGAATTCATCATTAAGGAAAAAATTATTTTTAATCTAAGTTTTGAAAAGCTTGTAAGCTTTTTTTCAACTTTCCTAGTAAGAAATTTCAGAAACTGTTTTTGTTAGTTCGATCTGTATATTTTTACTAAATTTAATGAATATGAATTAGAGTACCTTTTGGTCAATCAACTTGTACATTTTTACTAATAGTTCTATTTGTTTAAGCATTAATAGGAACATGAATAATCTAGAGCGTGGTTGAATGTATGAGAGGTTGGATGGTCGAGGGGCTATAAACTCTAGTTTCATAATTGGTGTGGATAAATTTATCCAATTTGCATGTTCACAACAGAATCGCTTGAGTGGTGACAAAGTTAGATGTCCATGTAAAAAATGTCACAACTTTAGATTCATGGATGTTGAAATTGTTAAACATCACCTTTATAAGACTGAATTTGTTGATAACTATTTTGTTTGAAAGCATCAAGGGGAAAAATGTGATCAATGAGATATCTTTAGGTCCAGATTTGCATGGTAGTGCTCAACCTGAATTAACATATGATAATCCATACCGACAAATGGTTTTAGATGCTTCGTGTCCCAACTTTCCCCAAGGTTCAAGTTGGCAATCTTCTAGCAATATTGAACCTCAGTCAACTCATCCTTGTGAACCTTTGATAAAGGAAGATCCTAATTCCGACTCTAAAAAATTATATGATTTGCTACAAGCAGCTGATCAAAAATTGTATCTCGGTTCTTCTCTCTCTCAACTAGCACTTGTCTCTCAGATGTTAAATATTAAAATGGAGAACAATATGTCATAGAGAGGTTATAATCAAATGATGCAATTGTTAAAATAGGCTTTATCCGAAGATAATATAGTTCTTGATAGTTATTATCAGACCAAGAAGCTAATGCGTAGCTTGGGTTTACCGATTGATAATATTGATTGTTGTGAATCAGAATGTATGCTATATTGGGATGATGATGAACACCTTACATGTTGTACATTGTATGGTCATGAGAGATACAAGCGTCGTGTCGGCTCTCGCAAAAGGAAATTAGTCCCTTATAAGAAAATGTATTATTTTCCTTTGATTCCTAGATTGCAAAGATTATATGCATCCCCTGCTACTGCTGCTGACATGAGATGGGGTTATGTACTAATGGTTTCCAACCATTTAGTCATTTTGGGAGTAAATACTCTTCATGGCCAGTGACTGTCACTCCTTACAATTTACCTCCAAGGATGTGTTTGAAAGAGGCTTATATGTTCATAACAGTTACTGTTCCAGGGTCAACCAATTCAAACATAAAATTGATGTTTATCTGCAGCCGCTGATAAAAAAAATTGACTTTGTTATGGGAGACAGGTGTGGAAGCATTTGACATCTCAAAAAAGCAAAACTTTCAACTAAGGGAAGCTTTAATGTGGACAATCAATGACTTTTCAGCATATTCTATGTTATCGGGATGGAGTACTGTGGGTAATTTAGCATGTCCCTATTGTATGGAAGAAATACAATCCTTTAGATTGAAACATGGTAGAAAAACATCATGGTTTATTGTCACATGATGTTTCTCGACCAAAATCACCCATTTAGGAGAGATCGTAAAATCTTTCTTAAAGGCAAGACTGTCCAAAGATCAACACCACACTATAGAACAAGAACGAAATTGTTTACCCAAATTTGTGACTTGGGCATAAGGAAAGTAGCAGAGTTAGATGCAAACAAAGTTAGTCGAAGATTATGTAAGTCTTGTGGATGGAAAAAGAAAAACATCTTTTGGAATTTGCCTTATTGGAGTTCTAACATGATTCGACATAATTCAATGTTATTCCACTCGAACACAGGCAAATACCCATAGGAGCAATAATCATGGATTTTAATAAGAAAAATCACAACTTATATATGTTTTTCTAAGAATCAACAACCAACATGTAATACTCAGACAAATCGAAAAGGGTAGTAGACGAATAATTCAACTAAATAAAAAAATGAGGAAAAGACTGAGATGATAAAACGGACTAGAAACCAAACCCGGGCGGATCTGAAGAGATACGTCTTGTACGAAATCCCAAAAATTTGAGCCTCACCTGAGCTGGTGTTGTTGGTCGCTGGAATCATTGGCCTCGCCTGGTTGCTGGGCTCGTCGTGGTCTCGCCTGGCTGCTGACTGCTGTCGTAAAAAATGAGACAGGGGAAGAGAAAGGAAGGAATCGGCTTCGCGATGGCTGCCCGTCGCTGTTGCTATTGGCGTTGCTGGTTGCTATTGGCGTTGCTGGTTGCTGTTGGCCGCAGCTGTTGTTGCTCGTTGCTATTCGTCGTGAAAAGAGAGGAGAGGGGAAAGCTCGCCGGAGCTCGTTGATTGGAGTTGTTGTTTTCTATCTGGTGGCAGAGTGGTGGTGCTCGGTTGCTCTTCTGCTGGATACGCTGGTCGGAGAAAATATGGAGAAGAGAGGAGGAGTGGTATATTTTTTAGAGGAGAGGAAAGCATGAATGAAATATTTTTTAAGAGTTTTTGTCTTTTTTCGAATAAATTAGGAAAGGCATAAAGGATTTTATCTCATCCATTGAATTGAATGGGATGGGTGGTCAGGATTCGATCTAAGGCTTTCACAAAAGATGGACGGCTAAGATTAAATGAATCTTAAAATCAGCTTCAATTGAATTTAAAATGGCCAAAATTGAAATAAAATTGGCTAGAATTGAAATGAAAGGATGGCTATAACTGAAATACAATTGAGATTGAATAGGCTAGAATTGGAATGAATTAGAATAAAATAAGCTACAATTTAAATGATTTTGAGGAAAATTATAAAATCTATCCAATTAAAATACTACAAATATTATAACATTTTATATAATAAAAATCACTTAAACTTTAAAACATTTAAAATAATTCTTTTGAGTTTTACTAATAATTTTAAAAATATTTTAATAATATTTACGATAATTTTATAAAGCATGCATACTCAAATATAGAATATTTAGACAAAATCAATTAAAATTTTAAACTCAAAATATTTTTTGAAAAATACGTATTTAACCGAATAGAACTTCCGAAAGGGTTATAGGTCGGTCAAAATTGGGTGTCAACAGCTGCCCCTTGGTTGCTTGGGAATGAAGGATGAATTGTCGAGCAACCAACGTTGACTTAGTAGCCGATTTTGTCCGACTGACGAGAGATGTCAGTGGGATCAATTGAAATAATAAAAAGTTGGAAAAGGGTACGATCGAAACTTTGGTATTAAGCTACATATATATCTATGTTTATACTAGCATCAGGTCGTGTGTAGTTCTAGATTCAGGAGCAAACGAAGCTCCTAAAAATTAGAAGAGCGGTATGATATTCAAATCGGAACGATATCGGCTTGAATGGATAAGATTAGAGTAGCGAGAAAGGCATGACAGAGAGATTTCCAATTTAAGAGCGAAGGATCCGATGAAGAGGAGGTAATATGAGTACCCAAGGATTAATTGGAAAACGGTGATACGAGTAGCAAAGAGTCTGATAGGGCCTTTGTTGCAAGACATGTGAGCATGGAAATAGTAGCTCAGAAAGCGATTGATCTTGTCTATAATCTGCAAATTTGTAGCTTGTAATATGACTAAATAAAGTTATTAGAGCAGATGTATCAAATAAACGGTAAATGTAAACATGATGCAATTTCTCATATCGACCATGAATTTGCCTTAAGACTATGAAAATGATGTCTTACGCTATGATTTCTATGGCCATGATACACAAACTTTATATCCTTAGGTCATGCAAATGTTGCTCGTGGGCCATGAAAAATGATGACCTTAGACTATGACACCTTCGGATCATGATAAGCAGAAAGTAAATCATTAGGCCATGATATGATGTCTGCAGACCATGAAAAATGATGCCTTTAGACCATGACGCCTTAGGAATATAAATAATGAGTAAAAAAGCGTATCTGTTTTGATGTAATTCGAGCATCTATTGATACTTGTGACTTAATTTAAATTTATTCCGGCACATGAAATTCTCGGGAACAATGCAATCTCGGGTACATGCAATAATGCAATTCTCGGGCACAATGCAATCTTCGGGAACAATGTAATCTCAGGCACATTCAATTCGGGCGCATGCAATCTTCGAGCACAATGCAATCTCGGGCACATGCAATTCGGGTACAATTCAATCTAGGGCACATGCAATTCTCAAGCAGATGCAATTTTCAGGCATAATATAATTCTGGCGAATGCAATATCGAGCACAATGCAAACTCGGGCACACGTAATAATGCAATCCTCGGGCACAAATGCAATTGGGGAACATGCAATCTTCAGGCACAAATACAATTCGGGAACATGCAATCTTCGAGCACAATGCATTATCGGGCTCATGCAATCTTCGAACACATGTAATCTTCGGGCACAATGCGATATCGGGTACTTGCAATCTTCGGGCACAATGCAATTTGTGCACATGCAATCTTCGGGCACAATGCAAATGGAGCACATGCAATAATGCAATTCTCGAGCACATGCACTCATTGGGCACATGCATAATAGTTGATTGAGGGCATAAAGTATCTTGGACCTTCGCCTTATTGGAAGGGTAGAGTGCCATTTGTCGGCAAATTTTGAATTCGGAATATTGTAGCTTGACCCTCTGTCCTATAGTAAGGAGAGGTTGCCGTTGAATGGCGATTGTTCGGGATTGATATAAAGTAGCTTGATCCTTCTATCTGATTGGGTGGATAGGGTGCCATTGTTTAGCAATTTGTCGGGACCAATATAGTGGTATGCTGATCTTTCAAGCGATGTTGAAGCTGCTTCTTGTGTATGTACCTGTCTTTTCTGCATTCAAAGAAAAATAGTTAATTGGGGAGGTTGATCTGTATCCCTGATTTGGGACAGTGTGCTTCTTTGACGTCTGCTAGAATGTCCTTCGAAGTGTTGTCAAAAATTTTGAGGGGATATTCTAATTTTTGTTGTAGATTATAGCTTGATTGTTGTGAATATTTTAGACCCTCTCAAAAATTCTGCATCAGTCTTGATTCGCAATAAAAATATGCTTTTGAAGGAATTTTTGAAACCCTCTAAAAAATTCTGCCCTAGTTACTAATTTGCGATAAGAAACGCTTTTGAAAGAATTTTTGAGTTCCTCTCAAAAATTCTGCCCAGTATCCTCACTTGTAAGAAAATGTTCTTCTGATGGAATTTTTGAGACTCTCTCAAAAGTTCTGCCAAATATCCTCACTTAGAAAATGTTCTTCTGATGGAATTTTTGAGACTCTCTCAAAAGTTTTACCCCAGTTACACAGTCAAAAGGAGAAAATGAAATTTTTATTATGATAAGATCGAACGCCATAAGAGCGCCTACGTATCCCTTCTTAAACGGGAATCAGGTTGACGTAGTTCCAAATACAAGAGCATAAGACAATAAACAGAGCATTCTTAAGTAATACTGAAATTATAGATTTTGACCAACTTTATTGCCATATTCTAACATGGGTACTTTCCTTGTCTAAATGTACAAAACTTAAACTTAAAACGCGCAGGCATTTTATTGGAACTGCTTCAAATGGACTTTGAATTGTTCACTGTTTGGACTCCTTGGGCACATGGTTTGTCCAATGTATGACATTGGCCTCAATCAGTTGTTGAATCTTGTCTCTTAGATCACGACATTTTTCAATATTATGTCCCTTCATCCTTGAGTGATAGTCACAACTCTTGTTGGGGTCATACCGTTTGGACTGGGTGTCTGGATTCTGGACAGGAATAGGTGTCACCCAGCCAGCCATTTTAAGCCTTTCATAGAGACAATCAAAGGATTCAGCTAAAGAAGCGTAAATTTTGACGGGTTTCTTCTTAACATTGAAGGAGTTTTTGCGAATATGAGGTTGAGTGAGGATTTTGACATTGTGGACAAGATATGCTGGTTGTTGATATGGTAGAGAAGGCTTTTGGGATTGAGACATTTCAGATGGAGGAATTTGGAGAGGTGTGTGATACCAAGGAACTTGGTGTAGAGACGTTTCATATTGAAGAGCTTGTATTGATGGGATTCTGCATGCATGGCGTGAGATATGGAGGTCTAGGAGAATATGCATGACGTTGAGGAGGATATGGGTAATTTGGAAAGTGAGTGTTCCTTGGAGGCATTTGAATAGAGCTTGATTGATTTTGAGGATGAGAAGTAAAATAAGTTGGTGGGGGATTAGAGGTAGGGTGAGTGGGTGGAGGATTATCTTGGAGAGTGGATTGACTTGTGACAGGCGACTTATTCATGTTTGTCTCCAAGGCGGGATTGACAGAGAGAAACAACTTAGCCCATTCGCTCATATCTGATACCTCTTTTTCTAACTTCTTTATTTTCTGTTCCATGCTTGAGACCAACTCGTCTGAAGGATGCTTCTTTTCAATAGTCTTACCCATAATCTTCTCATTAGTCGATTTCCTCTTTTCTTTGCGATTTTTATTTGGAAGAGAAGGAAGAGCACCCTTTGATCGTGTGTGGTAAACCATGGTCTACAGATCAACCATTAGGGAAGGGTAAAACAAAAGTAAAAGCAAAAGAACACCCAAGTTAGAGCGTTGCATTAATTGAGATAACAGGCACATTGTTTTAAGATAAACGCCCTAAATGCAAGGAGCCTCATTGAGACAGAGGTAGGCCTAAGACGACATGTAAGTGATGCACAATAATTAATTCAAGCCTTATTTACCAATTTGAATTTTAGAGTCTGAGAAGATTATGAACTCCATTTTGATATAATTTGTCTTGGTTCAATTATTATGATCACGTTGACACATATGATGCATTTTGTCTGAAGGGTGTTGGGTCCCTTTAGACGTCAGGGTGGCTACTAAGAATGTGATTTGACACCAAGGGTCAAACCACGTAGTGTTTATGCAGCATGTGTGACCTAGTTAATATTTCTAAGAGTTGGGTTGACACGGACTTGAAGAGATTCTATGCAAGAAGGCACATGGTTCCACGGTAGTAAAATTATCCGCATCTGTCATGCCTCAGCCATTACTCTAATATAGGGGTTTGAAGAGAATTGGAGTATTTTGTGAGATGTGCAAAGTCACACACCATCACCTGAAAATATAAAAGAAAGGAAAAGGGTCCCAACTGGGGAAAGTATGAGCGGAATGCCAGTTATCAAAACAGTAACGTTTAACCATTAAATGGAAAGTGGTAACACATAAACAATTATATAAACCAGTAAATAAATAAATATATAAATAAGCATGCAAACACATAAACGAATTAAGCAAATAAGGAAAGGTAATATGGATTAACATGAAAATAAATGGTATAAGGAACATAAATAAACATGGAAAAACAGATAACAACTTAGCATGGTAATGACCCAACAAGCAATAAAGTAAACCCACATAAAACATGAAACACGTAATGGTTAGAACCTAGAATCCCCAGCAGAGTCGTCATTCTATCGCGCTCCGTTTTTCTCAAAATGGTTTTGGGTGCACAACCTAACAATTCTTTTAGGTTTCAAGGTTGGATTGAAGAGTCGTCACCTGACGAATTAAGGTGTGTTATGGCACCTATCTAACCTAACTAAATCTAACTAAGGATTACCAAACCAAAGATCGGGTAAGGGTTCAAGTTACCTCAAGGGAAAGGTATTAAGCATCCCTTGAGGTCCACGAATGTGGGTCCCGGCCGTATTTCATGCAATTTATGTGGGGGGTTATAAATAACAATTAAGGTCACTTAATTTATTAGTTATTTAATTTAAACATGCTTGTTAGGTGATAACTAATATTAAATAATTAAGAGCACTTCAATTATTTATTTAATTATTTAAGCATGCAAAATTAGGTGATATAAAAAACAATAAATAAACATTTAAACAATTAATAAAGAGAGGAGCGAGGTGACATAAATTGCACAATTAGATAAGCGAAACAAATTTTATTTTATTTTATTTAAATTACCCCAAATAATTATAATTATAAAACAAATAAAGGGAAAAGGAAAGGGAGACCGTGGAAACCCACAACTTTATGGATCAGCGCTCGACTTTTTATTTCAATAGGCTTCTATATTCAGACAAACCAAATCAATGTTTGTCGTTTAAAGCTCGAGTCAATTTCATCATCTCCGTAGAGCCAAACTACCACCCCACCTTCCACATGCATTTCATCCTAAAAGGTGCCTAGCGTCCCTGCTTAATGTCCAAGAGGCATTGGACTATTATTTACGAAGGTTTTAGACAAAAAAAAAATCATATATAAGCTCCTAGTTAGGCCCTCCTACACACCAAGCAAACCACATTGGACAACACTTAGCACATACAGTCTTATGTTGACCTCTAAGTTTTAATTGACATGCTTTCAAACGCAAATAATGTCAAGTGTGTGCATACAAAATTAAAACAAAACAATATTCAATTTAGAGGGCAAAATATGACAAGTGCAAGATATAGTTATTAGTTAATTTCAAGTAGCCAAACAGTTGTTCATGATATAAAAATTATAATTTCGGGTAGAATTTCATTAAGACAACAAATTTAAAGTAGCGGATTTAAGATATATGCAGAAAACAATAGTTTATTAATTTTAGATTTATTTAATGCAAAAACTAAATAATATTTTTGGGAAGGTTTTAAAGTAATTATTTTAGAAAGACATGTAGAAGAATGATTGGTTTGAGTGGCAAGACCATGTTCAAATGCAGAAAAAAACAACTTTTGTGCAATGTTTAATGAAAACCAATTATTTTGAGTAGTTGTAACATACTGGAAATAGTTAGTTAATTTTATTTTAAGTGGCAAAAAATAAGGTACAGATGCAGAAAGTATTAACATGTGTAGAGAATATTCATAGCAGGTTTGTTTCAGTTCTTTAAAAATACTGGAAATTATTTGAAATACAAATTCATCATGCTGGACTATTAAGACCCTATAGACAAGATATCTAAGTGATGTAACATGCTGGAAATTTTCTTTATTGATTCACAAACACATTGAACAGACATAATTAGTCTAATTTATTAAGTTCTTAACATTGATTTACAAATTCAGAATTTAATGACATGCTGAAAATTGATTAATAAACCTATTTACACGATTTCTAAGTGTGACTCAACATTACTACCAACAAAATTATACTCATAATTTTCTATCAAATTGTTAGCCCTAGAAGCATAAATTCCAAATTTGTAGAAGCACGCATTTAAAAATAATTAATGATTAGAGGTTGGTATTATTTTTTAGTGCTACATACTAGAAAGTGACATGCAAATGGCAATTAATTAGCATTTAAACAAGGTTTAGTTTTAAACATTAATTAGACAAGATTAAACAAGTGATCAAGCAATGATAACTTTTTATTTTAGTTAGATCTAAAATCGATTTATCAAATACGGACTATCAAACAAATCACAATCCTAAAAGCATGCTTTCTAACAAAAATAAGTTACGATAAACTAAATAAACAAATAGCACGTAAACCCCTCCCCCTTAGACGATCCCCAAATATTTCATATATCGAGAGAGTTAGAGTTTATACAAAATTATTACAAAATCGAATCTATAATCCAAATACGAATATTAAAACAAGATAAGGTAAAACTTCAAACCGACATCCCTTCCCATGGCGACTCTTCGAACTCCCAAACTTATATAACCTGCTAAACGAACAATATGCACAATACTATAGAATATTCACGAAGATATTACAGGTTATCACATAACATATTATGAGTGGAGTCGAGCATATAACACACACACAATTACTGAAAGTCATGTATACAACGATCACATCAAGTGGAGAAGATGACTAACCTGTACGCTTCCTTTTATTTATCAATGTCCATTTTTTGGACTTATGCATAACAAGAAGTAAATAATAATGCAAAATTAAATATACGTATGAGAGACACTAACTAGTTAAGCAGTTTAAAGAACAATCATCAATGAAGACAAGTTGATTCCACACTATTCGATCCGTACACAACAAAATACTTCTTCAAGTAGAGAGTAATTTTTTTTATTATTTCAGTGTGTGAACAAATTCGGATGTCTAAATAATGAGAGAGAGGTCCTTTTATAGTGAAAAAAAGGGTACGGTTTAGAAGGAAAGGGAATCAATTAGATTCAATGAAACATTTTCCGTATTTCAAAGAAGAGCCAAATCAGATTTTGATTTATTTGTTACGAAATATTTGAGCAACTAAATATGACAAGGAAATAATTAACAGTTGCAATAATAGTGCAAGAACCGGTCATCATGCATAAGGAAAGCAATAATCATTTATTATTATATTACCACAAAAAGACACATAAGAAACTATATTAATGCAATGGTATCAATTTACTGCACTATCAATTAATATTATATAAAAATTATCAAAAAGAAATTTACAATGAAAAATGTATTACCTGCTTTAATTAAATTAAAACTTACCATAGCCAGAGAGGTCCATCAACTTGCACAAACTTAATTATAAGCAAAGAAATAATGGTTAATAACACACGGAAGTCTGAATCACAGTAAAAAGGCAATTTAGCTAAGCAATTAGCTAAATTAACAGATTTAAGGGATCCTATCGGGAACACTTAACAAATCAATAATTACACAGATTGAGGCGTCATTTATGCTAAAAATCAATTCACAATATTTTCGACTAACGGTAATATTTCAATAATCAAGAAGAACTACATAATTATTTTAGGAAGAACACAGCTGGTCCTTAAATTATTAAGGCTGGATCATGATTTACAGGGAAGAAATTAGTCAAAGACATTTCAAGAAATAACAATTTTACTATAATATAAACTAAGAAAGTAACGAAACCCATCAATTAGAGTCTAAACTCACTGCAACAATGCGTACTAATTCAACGATATTCCTCTCGAACATAGGCAAATACCCATAGGAGCAATAATCATGAATTTTAAACAGAAAAATCACAACTTAGATATGTTTTTCTAAGAATCAACAACCAACATGTAATACTCAGACAAATCGAAACGGGCAGTAGACGAACAGTTCAACTAAATCAAAAAATGAGGAAAAGACTGAGATGATAAAACGGAATAGAAACCAAACCCGGGCGGATCTGAAGAGATTCATCTTGTACGAAATCCCAAAAATTTGAGCCTCACCTGAGTTGGTGTTGTTGTTCGCTGGCATCATTGGCCTTGCCTGGTTGTTGGGATCGTCGTGGTCTTGCCTGGCTGCTGCTTGCTGTCACTGAAATCGAGACAGGGGCAGAGAGAGGAAGGGCATCGACTTCGCGATGGCTCCTCGTCGCTGCTGCTGTTGGCGCTATTGGTTGTTGTTGCTCGCTATTGTTCGTCGAGAAAAGAGAGGATAGAGGAAAGCTCGTCGGAGCTCGTTGATTAGAGTTATTGTCATCCACTTAGTGGTGAAGTGGTGGTGCTCGGCTGCTCTTCTGCTGGATACGCTGGCCGGAGAAAAAATGGAGAAGAGAGGAGGAGCGGTGGATTTTTTAGCAGAGAAGAAAGCATGAATGAAATATTTTTTAAGGGTTATGGTTTTTTTTTTAATAAATTAGGAAAGGGATAAAGGATTTTATCTCATCCATTGAACTGAATGAGATGGGTGGTCAGGATTCGATCTAAGGCTTTGACAAACGATAGACGGCTGAGATTAAAAGAATCTTAAAATCAGCTTGAATTGAATTTAGAATGGCCAAAATTAAAATAAAATTGGCTAGAACTGAAATGAAAGGATGGATATCACTGAAATACTATTGGGATTGAATAGGCTAGAATTGGAATGAATTAGAATAAAATAGACTACAATTTAAACGATTTTGAGGAAAATTAAAAAATCTATCCAATTAAAATACTACAAATATTATTACATTTTATATAATAAAAATTGCTTAAACTTTAAATCATTTAAAATAATTATTTTGAGTTTTACTAATAATTTTTAAAATATTTTAATAATAGTTACGATAATTTTATAATGCATGCATACTAAAATATATAATTTTTAGACAAAATCGAATAAAATTTTAAACACGAAATATTTTTTGAAAACTATGTATTTAACCTAATAGCACTTCTGAAAGGGTTATATGCCGATAAAAATTGGGTGTCAACAGATAGAATATTGTGATCTACCTCAATTGGCAAAAGACAATAGTGGAAAATATCCCAAAGTTGTATTATACAATAGAGAAGGAAGCACGGGCTATCTTGTTCAATTGGGTGGAAGGCTTAAAGTTTCTATATGGGTATGTTTCCAATTTGGGTAGATATCCAGACACAAATGCGAAAAGGATATTTGGCATGAAAAGTCACGATTGTCACGTGTTCATGCAACGACTAATGCATATTGCTTTTCGTGAACTACTTCTTAGTAATGTGTGGCAGGCACTTACAGAGTTGGGCTTATTTTTTAAAGATCTTACTTCCACCACTCTACGAGTGGATGACATGGAGAGATTAGAGAGAGATATCCCACAAATCTTATGCAAGTTAGAACCTATATTTCCTTCTGGATTCTTTGACTCAATGGAACATCTTTCCGTGCACATTTCATATGAAGCAAGGATAGCTGGACCAGTGCAATAACGATGGATGTATCATTTTGAAAGGTAAATGTGAAACCTTATGTCACTTATGACTAGTTTTCCATACATTCCTTTTCTAATGTAATGGTCCGTCCATTTCCTCTATTTAGGTATTTGGGAACTCTTAAAAGGATGATTGGGAATAAAGCTAGTGTTGAGGGTTCCATTTGTGAAGTGTACTTGATGACGGAGTCAACACAATTGTTTTCTCATTATTTTGAACCTCATGTCATGACATATAATCATAATGTGGAACGTAATGATGATGGTGGTGTTGTGGAAGATCTTGATGGAAATTTGTCAATATTCTCCCATCCATGTCAACTATGGGGAGAAACAAAAAAAAGGGATTTATCCCTTGAAGAAATCAAGGTTGCCCAAACTTATATATTACTAAATTGTGATGAGGTTGAGCCATTTGTGAGGTAACAAAAGTTAGTGGTATTTTCTAAATAATATAAACATATCTTTATTCACGACTATTAAATTAAACTTATTTTACTATGATGAAGTATGTTCAAGCAACGTTTGCAAGAAGAATTTTCGAATCTATCTCAGGTCATATAGATGAGAGTCTTGAAGCAAATTTCTCTACATGATTCAAGGAATTTGTAAGATTTCAAAATTACTATCTTTTATGTGGTAATGTACTTAACTTGACTTCAAAAATTTTACTAAGTCTTACAATTTTTTAAAAATAGGTCCGATGTAATCCCATAGAGAATAAATTCTTGAGTAGTCTTTCCCGTGGATCATTAATAAGTGCTACATGTCATTTTGTTTATTTTGTTAATGGATACAAATTTCACACAGAATGTCATGGTAGCGCAAGATCAACAACGAATAGTGGAGTTTGTATCTCGGATTCAAATTTTGGTGATTATTTTGGACGGATAAAAGAGATTATACAAATGGAATACCGTGAAACACCTTTGAAGCAAACATTATTATTCAAATGTAAATGGTTTGACCCCCTATGGATGTTGGTGTCAAAAGGCATAATCAGTACAAATTGGTTGATATTAATCAACGTCGTCGATATAAAAAATATGAACCTTTTATTCTGGCAATGCAAGCAACTCAAGTGTGTTATGTGTCGTATCCCAACAAGAAAAAGGACAAAGATGACTGGGTAGCTATATTGAAGGTCAAGCCTCGAAATGTTATTGAATTACCTGATGAGGGAGTGGAGACAACTTCAGAACTGAATGTTCCATTCCAAATTGATGAAGTTGAAGTTCACGAGATAGATATGACTATTTCCATTGATGAAAACATACTCTTAAATGATTCAAATGGGGATTATATGGAAATGGATGAACCCATTGATGACGGTTTATTGCAAGAGCATCATGAAATCCAAATAGAATCAATAGAAGAAGAATATGAAACTGAGGAGGATGAGGAGGATGAAGAGGATCATGAAGAGGAAGAGTTTAAAGAAGACATATATAGTAACTAGTGCTTGATAATTTGCTTTTGTATCTTCACCGTATTTTGTTTGTATTAAGTTTTCTCCAAATATTCTCATTTTCTTTAGTTTCTGTTTTTCAAATTACTATGATTAGATAGGATCAGTTGCAGCTGGGACTCACACAGGTGGCTCTATCTCAATTGGAGAACATTGCAAGAAACTTATAACTATATATTTCACAAATTATATAAGTAACATCTTTAGGTTGTCTGATATATACACTTGTATCTAAATACACATTATGCAATAGATATTTTTGTATCTAAAAAGTGATTTTTCTTTTGTAAAGGCTATTGAAAAGGGTCGAAATCCGACACCAAGCGAGTTACATTTGCACGTCCACATGCATGGTCATAATGGAAAATCTTTTGTTAGCGAACACTCTCGAATTATCCATGTAAGTCCAAAACTTTGAAACCTATCTGAATATATACATGTCATTTCTTATTAGAAGGGAAAACTTGGCTGAAAATGTTGTAGGAAGTAGTATATGAACAGTAGTTTAGTTCATGGTTGGATGTTGTGATCTTGCTGCTCAACTGATGTGTGGACTGTTTACTTCTTGATCTTTGTAAGTCGTTCAGATGTTAGAAATTTCTCAGTCGTTCAGTGTTAGACTGTAAATCAGTGGTGTAACTTATTTTCTATTTATGTTGTTTGCTTGACTTTTGTCTCCTTGTAATCTTGATGATTTCGTTCAGTATCGAGTTCGTTTCTCCTTAGTAAGGTCCTCTTATTTCACTATTTTGGTTGGCTGTGAAAGTCGTGGTTCAGTCATGGAGTTCGAAATCATTTTCTATAGGTGATTTTGATTTTCATAATCTGATATATAGGCTATTTCTTCCTTTCTTCATTCTAGTTAGTAAAATTGTATGAGCTGAGTCATTTTACTGCCTTATCCCTTTTTACATGCCCTATTATCCTACATTACGAGTTATTTTGTTTCAAGTTTGTTGTAACTAAGAAGTTGAGTTTAAACGAGTCGAAAAGCTATTTGTTTCAAGCTATTGCATAAAAGTTGCCCGTAGTGATGTTGTTTCAGCATCTGTCATGTGGCCCTCTTCCCCAGTCCAGTAGTTTCACTGAGTATCACAGAAGATTAACAAATGTGCATGTTAGTAAAAAAATATGTTATGAGAGCATAAATGAGATCCAGAGTTGTAGGATCAGGTTGTCAGGCATGTAGCATTAGCCCAGGGCATACTCTGGAAATGAAATTAATCTGTATTGGAAGGAACGAATTACTGTTCCAGTCATTAAATATTTGGCAAAGGGCATAGAGGTTGAACTAGGGCCTGAACCCCGCATTGTTACCCCAACACAAATGATTAACAAAGCAAGTAAGAGACTTTTTTCCCATATTGTTGAGTTATTTTTCCAGACTTGTACTGTACATTTCAATTGCCATTTATTCAGTAAATAACTTTGTTGGTGTGAAATTTACTGCAGCTGATTCAATTTCTATTATGTTTTTTAAGTTGAAGTACTTGGGAGCTGACATGGTTAAAATAACATAATGATTTTCTATTTCCTGTTTGCAACGAGGGAAATCTTGCCTCTTCTAGTTCCTGATAGATCATATTTTAATTGGAGTTATTGAAATATATGATTGTTCCTAGGAGCATTTGATAAATAAATCTTCAGAGATTTGAAAAGGTTCTGATGTTAACTTGAACTAATAATTTCCAACAAATTTAGTTTGAAAACATTTCTCAGTTAATCAGCTATTAGAAAAGGTTCAGATGTACCAAAACCAGTAGCTCTTCAAGGAAATGCATATGATGTCATAGCTCTTGATGCTTAATGTTTTGAGAATTTTGGATTGCAGTGTTCAGCTATTGTGGTAGCCTACACATGTTTCTTCTACTAAAATCCTAAAACAGCAAACATAGGATAGAATAATAATAATTGAAAGTTGTCCATTTGCATACGGTTAGCAGAGGAATGGTGAGAGAAAAGACACAATGTGAGAATTTTGGATTACAATTAAATGCAGGTTCAACATTTCAATATGTATACACTGCCAATATGTATGCACTGCTGGTCTAAATGCAGGCTCAGCATTTCAAGCCAAACTTATTAAGCAGTCATTCTTTGAGTCTGAGGAGCATATTCAGACATACATCATTTCTTCATTTTCATTCCTTTATAATTTTATTTCTAACCTTTAATGTTTCCTCTTTATCTCAATTTATTGCAGGGAAAATATGAAGAAATATTACGGAAAAAAACAACCTCTCAATCTAATATTGATCAATGTGAAGTATACTGCCAAGCTGCCGGGGGAGAAAAGAAGAAAATAATATGCGGTCTTGGAGCTAAAGTAAAAACTTACTACGGGCAGAATCTTTGTGCCTCATCATCTGTAGCACCTTCAGTTTCTCAATCAACATCGATAAGAAATATGAATGTGTTTGTGAAGGAAATGATTCCTGCCCTTACTAATCATTTTCTTCCGATTATTATGGAGCGGGTACAACAAGTGGTTACTCCCATTGACAATCCATCACTTGTGACACCCATGGTGCCTCCTCCTGCTACTACTAATGAGGCCGAGGTTGATCCCTTCGTTTCAAGTGATGAGGGTATCCCTTAATTAGTCTTCTGTAGCTTTAATTTTTGGATGTTGACTGTGTTTTTGAAAAGTACAAATTGTACGATAACAATAGTTGATGAATGTAGGTTCTCTTAAGAATAGTTGATAAATTGCTTTTGATGTTTTGCACCGAAAGTATGTGATTAGGATTTTGCTATCTACAGATTTTGAACCCTCTAAATATTATTTTATATGAATGTTTGTTATTTTAGAGGTATTTAGTAATTGTTATTTAATTTATTTCAGCAATGTATATTTAAAATAAATAAATGAAATTATTTTACAAGAAAAAATTCAGCAACAAATTTAGTGACGATTAGGTCGTTGCTATAAAAAATATTGGCGATGGATTAGCAACGAAACATTTTAGTGATGAATATGCTGGCTCAAATAGCAGAATATTTTGTGACGGATTAGTGACAGAAATTCCATCGCGAATTTATTTGAAATGACGAAATTAATTATGAAATTAGCGACGAATATTTTGTGACGGAAATTCTGTTGTAGATTTATTTGAAATGACGAAATTAATTATGAAATTAGCAACGAACTATATAAGTATAACGACAGACCAGACCGTCTCTAACAAGTAGCGACGAATATCATTCGTCTCTAATCCGTTGCTAAACTTGCGACGGAACTCATTTTTCGTCGCTAAGAGATTACTAGCGAGCGAAATACTAACAGCCAACAATCCATCGCTAATCCGATTTAGCAACGGAAAAACATAGATTAGCGACGGATTTTGTCAGTCGCTAAATACTATTTTTTTTGTAGTGATCATCTCACCTTCACCAGTAACTATCAGCGTCATCAACTATCACCAAAACATTGTCAACCACCACATATTCTTCAGCCACCTCTATCAACAGTAACAACTGACAACTACTAATATCAATCAATTTTATGATCACAATCACTATTCTCAACCGCCAATATCACGTTAGTTACTACATCATCAAACTCCTCCACTACTATAACTCCACCTCCATCACTATTTTATATTTTTAATATGTAATTATTTTTTATTTTAATTGTATATTTATTATTTTTACAAAAAAAAAATTATGCACATTCAGATGCAGAAAAACAAACGGTCTTAATTATTAAGAGTTCAGATTTAGAAATAATATCTTAATTATTTCAGGTGTGCATTCAGATTCAAACATTTTAATTTTAATGAAAACAAATGATGTCTCACTGAGGACTGAGGTGGGAGATTATTTAGAATTCTTAAAACTTTTGGGGCTGACTTTATACCTATAAAAATTATGGTCCAATTTTCACTCTAATTAAAGAACTAAATGATTGACTATCTCCTCTCTTTTTTTTCAACAAACAACTTTACTATAATGTATAAATGATCTCCAAGAGTAAAATGGTGCAATATTATCAATCCAATTAGAAAAATAGAAATTGACACAACTTTATGTAACAACTAAATAGAAAACTTGGTGAAAATTGATGGAAAAAAATTGACTTGATGAAACACAAAGACAAGACTTGAAGTATTCGTAATAATGGAGCTTCCACCTTTGTCGTTGCGATTTTATGACTTCAGATTTGGAGATTTAATTTGTGAGAGAAGAGATGAAGGACAAATTAGGTCCCACTGGGCATGCCTATTTGTTTGCAACAAATTTTAAAAGGATGGAAACTAAATTGCAATCACAAATAAAATATGAAGAAATATATTTTTATTGATAAACATCGTAGGTACAAATTTGTTTATCCCTTGATTCTTCTCTCTCGTTAGATTTCTCCGTGATTCGTAGGTCGTTAGTGGCGTAGTTCTTCAACTATCCGATTTGGACTTCCTTGAGATTTATTTGATCTCCATTGATCTTTGTGAACCTTCCATTAATTTATGGAATATTTGAAATGCTTCTTTAAGGGAATATGATAGCTCTTATATAGGCATAAACTAGGGTTTAGAGTTGATCAGTAGTCTCCAAGAACCCTAATTGAATTGAACGTTTTGTAGAGTCCAATTAAAATTGAACACGTTTTGTAGAGTTCATAAAAAATCAATGTTTACCAGCATAATTCAAGATCTAGAACTATACAACAAGTACGTCATTAAAGAAACTTAATTATAAGCTTCCAAATATCTTCAAAAGTAATCTCTATCTCCCATGAAATTACACTTTTTCAATATCATATTTATTAAGCTTTTTATATCACAAAATATTTATACCTTTGACCATATAGCGCTATCTAACACTTCACGAATCGTTAAACCTTCGTTCTCTTGCTTCTCCCTCTTTCATCATAGGAGGTCTTCCTCTAAAGAATCAGAGAACTGATTTCAGGCTATCTAACTTAAGCTGATAGCTAGTTCAAATTGATTCATGAAAAAAATTGTCAAAATATTTTTTAATCTTTTTTATTTTATTTGATATACTATATATTCTTATAATAATGAAAAATAATATCTTATAAGTTACTAGAAAAAAAAAAGTAAAACTATTAAAACTTGGTAAAAATTGAATGTGTAAGGTTATGATCCACATTTTGTCTTATTTCAACCCAAATAACTTTCGAACGGATCAATAACCTGCTCATTTATTAACTCAGTTTTTAACCCACCCATATTCAGGTCAACTCGCTAAATTGCCACCTACAGAAAATTGTAAGTATATTTTATTGTTTAATCCAACTATTACTTAATTCATATATTGTTATTCCATGCTATGTTATGTATTTTAAAGATGAACACCATTAGTATATTAAATGGAGTCAGTACATTGATATCACTACAAAAAAAATTGTAAATTACATGAGGATTTTCCTAGGGATTAGTATGAAAATTCGCAGAAAACTTATTTTCCTGCAAATTTTCATACTAATCCCCAGGAAAATCCCCATGTAATTCACACTTTTCTTGTTATTATCTTTGCAAATTAAAATTTTAAAATATAAACCAAGCGTACCGTAATTATTTCATCTAATGTTACCTCGTATCTAACTATTCCTAAGACTTATATACTCAGTCATCACAGCAGCATATAAGATCACAAGTGGATAAAAGTAATGGAAGTATAAAATAAACATACCAAAAACACAAATTAAAAACATATAAAAGAAAAAATTAGGAGGCTTAGTTGTAAGAGTATTTATCTAAAAATAATTCATTTATTTCACTTATTTAAAGGTCTCATTTAATTAATATACTACAACAAAAATAACTTTACGACAATAAATAGACATATTAATAAAGAGTGTTAAAATCTTTTACGTGCCATTAGATTCAGTGTCACTAAAGGCTTTAGGGACATAAACAAAGAGTGTTAATTGCCGCTAAAAATACATATTTAGCGACAATTGAGCTATTACCTTTAATTAATTGCCGCTAAAGATATTTTTGATGTAGTAATACTACTTCACTAATTTGGAACATTATTGTAAAGGGTAAATTTTCACCTGGATAATCGTAATTGTTAATTTGTAGGTGTATATTATTGTATACAATTGTTTAGAGTGATCGAGTGTATAACATGCAAGTGCATAATCAACACATAATTTAAATACACTAATTGTACATATATATACTGGTTGAATTTTGTGAAAAATAAAGATAAAATCTTTTTCTTTTTGGCAATTAAAGAAACTTTTATTATTACCACATAACAATGAAAAAGCAGATGAGGGGTGGGCGTTCAGTATTCGATTCGCTATAATTAAATTTTAAATTTGGTAATTGATAGTTAAAAATAGATATTAATATAAAAAATAAATTGATTCAGTAATTCCATAATCGGTAAATTAAATTTTGATTTGGTATGGTAATATGGTATTCGGTAATACTGTATTGAAGTTGTAGCCGATTGTATTACAAAATTTATACTATTTCTCTAATCAATTTTATTTTTCTATGTGGAGGCACTAAATAATTAATAGAAGATCAATAAGTAAGACGACATCAAGAAAAACAAATTGATTTAACTAAAAGACATGTATTTGGGTTGTTTATGCTTATTCTTTAACGTTTTCTTTGGACTTATACTAATGAGTAATTGACATATTGATATATGACTTTCATTAAGTAAATAATTCGATATTCAGAAAAAATATCAAATGATACTAATGTTTCATATCAAACCCCAACCCGAATACCATAATTCTAAAATTTTAATTTCGAATATCATACCGAATACTCAATTACCATAAACCAAATAACAAAAAAGAAATTGATTCGATTTGATGATTTTATTTTCGATATTTCATGCCCAACCCTAAATGGAGGAACCAACCAGTCTCCTACTCTTCTCAGCTAATACTTCACACTCCATAAAGGTGGAATTATTATTTACTATAAGATTTATTTGACTAATTGTTAAGTGTAAAAATTGTAGTGCAAATTATTAATTGTTAAGTGTAAAAAATATTAGTATTTACTATAAGGTTAGGGGGGGGGGGGGGGATAAT
>JAJOOR010009874.1:0-55627 GCA_036250505.1 Solanum acaule
CGGCTATGTGTGTATAATTTACTAACCCTTACCTTTACCTCATATTAGACATCACATCGATGTTTGGCTTAGTTATTACTTCGCACCAATCGACACTATCCTATTAGATAGTATCACACTAAATCTATGTTGATAATTCTTTTCTTGTTGATTACCTCCTTGATCTGGGAAGTAGCAACAAGGCGAGTTTTAACGTTTGCAACTGCTAAAAAGACTTTTAAACGAAAGAATTATGAATGCATGCACCACACTATTCAAGAATTACTTATTTACTATTCATACTTTGTTAATCACTCATGGTTCCCACAACCCTAGTTGTGGAGTTTAGTTACCCATAATCATATGAACATAATTCATTGTTTTAGATAAAAGAATTATGAACTTACGTAAGAAGAATAATAAACCCAGAAATTCAACTTGAATTGCAACTCCAAAATCTTCAAAATGATCTTAAGAAATTAATAATTGCTAAAGTTGCAAGCTAATCTCCCAAGTCAAGAACTAGAATAATAGTAATAAAATCCAACCTAAATAAGAAGAAGAAAACAACCCTAAAAATTATCTCCCAAAATAATTATTTCTATGGACTATTTATAGATATAGAAAACCTTAAATAAAATAATTGAGTCCAACACCCCCAACTTAAACTTTTGCTTGTCCTCAAGCAAACTCAAGTTCAGCTGTTCAAAAAGGTTGTCTCAAACAGTGCTACACAAAACTCAACCATGAATGTAAAAAACAAGATTTTAAACTACTTATGCAAAGATTCAATTGTGTACTCAAAGATTCAAGTTATGACAGACCATTACCAAAGATTCTCATGCTCACAATACTCTCTACTAATATAAGTTCAAGCTCAACGAAAGTATCTAAATGCCGTCACACAAATAATGATTCCATATTCACGCACAAAGGCTAATCAATTTAAGACCAGGAATCAGATGCAACGGTCACACTCAAAAAGAGGAAGACAATGCATGTTTTCACCCATAGGTTTGCCCTTATTTTCCAATCGACTTTCGGTTCGGCTTACTCAAGATCAAAAGGTCTTTTCAAGGCTTCTAATGGGGCTGAGTGTAAAGGTATGGTAATTTAGGCTCAGTGACTTCTTCATCCTCATGAGATGTGGTGTTCTCAAAACGTCATTTTCCTTTCCCTTATCACTTTTTATTCTAGTGCTTCTAAGTCATCCCTTTATTCACTCTCCATGTATTGCTTGAAAACCCAATTCCTTTTGCACCTTTATCTAATTTAATTTTTTTTGAAAGGTTTCCATTTTGTTTTGCAATACCATGGGTTAGAGAGACTTTTTCTTGCACTTCTTGACTTCTCCTTTTCCTTTTGACCACACCCCCAATTTAGGCTTTTGGCCTAAGTTGGCTATTCACTAAACCACAAATCAAGAGGATTATAGGCAATGGGTCAAGTAAGGTCTAGGGTTCATCAAGTTTCTTCCAAAGAAAGGTAAGGCTCAAGGGGTGTTCAAAAGAGTTTCACACACTCACGGGTAGGCCACAAAAGAGGTATATGTCAAATTTGGCTTACACTCTTTAAAGTTGCCTAAGATCATCTCAAGAGCACACCTTTCTAAATCAATCAGGCTAATGAGGCAAATTCTAGGCTTATTCATGCATGGTTCAAAGTAAGCTAATCACACAAGGCATCGACACTTAAGTCAAACAAGACTACACACATTCGCTAGTGTGCAATGGTCATTACAAGAGAATCAATTTGATAAATGGCTAATCACAACAAGATGCAAAGAGTTAACATATTGTTTATGCATCTTCATTTGATCTCGTCGTAGCCGCACATTCATGTTCATTCGATTAAGAGCACTATTCAAGTCGTCAGTATTGATTGGAACTGAGACTTAAATTTTGCAAAAGAATAGCCACTTTCAACACAAGCGGTGGCAAAATTTTTTGAAAAACAACAATTTTTTGGAAGGGTCAAAATTTGCATCAATTAAAATAAAAAAGAGGAGCCATAAGCTCAAATATCCACAAAAAGCAGTGCAAAACAATTTTAAACAGAACAGCCCAAATATATACAAAACACGAATCACAAATAACACACAAAAGGTGAGCCTCACCCCACAACAAATAAAAACATTTTTCCTCAAATGTGATTAAAAGTACTCAAAAATAAAAATAAGTGAGACAAATAGGGAGGTAAAGAAGTGATCCTGGCTATGAGGTTTCTCCATCTGTCAGGGTGGCATAGTTCTTCTATGAATTTGGGTGTAGACCTTCCAAAATTTAGCATTAAAAAGAAGGTGAGGTGGGGACGTTAAGCAAGTCGTTGAGTGATTCAGTAAGCTCTCCATAACATCGCTAAACAACCCAACACGCCTATTTCCAACCCACTTTCTCAAATGCTTCACAGCCACCTTGTTTTAGTCTTACTCGAGTGCCATCCAATTCCTGCGTACTCGATGAAATTAGTCTGAATCGCCGGATCAGTTGGCGTGTTGCCGAGCAATCACTTGTTTTTCCAAGTTTTACAAAACTTTCCAATAAACCTGAGAGTTCAAACGGTGATCTCCATCGAGATCGCCAACAGAGTCAGCAATGCGCCAACAAGTGCACATGATCGCCGAGTTTTACAGGCTTTAATTTTAGAGATGATTGGAGTCAAACGACGGATAAGGTCGAGTTCATCGACCTCTTCGGCGACTCGCCAATTGGATCTGTTGCTTGTTACCTTGCACTTTTCGAGCACTTTTCACATTTCAACCTATACCACAACACATCATTATTTTACCAATATGTAAATATAAAATATTAAGGGGTTTTTGGTTACCTCCCAAATAGAGCCTTAGTTAACTTCGCGGCACGACGCAAGTCAGCAATTATTCTTCATTTTCGGAGTCGCCCATGTTGTAATTAGGCGTGTCCTCAGTGAATGGTGGGTAATGACCTAATATCTAATGGCCAATTCGAGCATCCTGCAGCTGAATAGTCATGGAGTGAGAGGCTGAGCTTCGTTTAGCATTTCGATGTTCTCCTTCATCTCATTCAACATCTTCTTATGTGCCTCAATTTTTTGTTGAATGAGTGACAAAGCTTCATCATCTTGCACCCCTCTCGAAAGGAGGACTAATTTTCTTTTCCCATGGCTTGTACTTCCAATTCTGTTACTCGGGTGGATAGAACATCCAACTGGGTGACTAGTGCATCCCACTCCTGCTTTCATTTTGCTTCTTTGTTGGCTTCTACTATGCCATTAAGGAGTTTTGGTACAACTTCATAGGGTTGGTGTAGCATACCGCCCTTGCAAAGTTGATCAGCTATACTTCTATTCTCGGGTCCAAGACCCCTATAGAAGCACTCCAGTAACCCCTTGTCCGTCATCCCATGAGATGGGCATGGTTGCAGCACTGCTTGAAACTTCAGCCACATTTCCTGAATTGTTTCATCCCCTACCTATTTAAATGTCAGGAGGTTATCCCTGAGATTCAATAGTTTCAGAAGGTGATGATCCGTGTGATATCCCTAATGATTTTCCATCCTTAGTTCCTGTTCTGATATTCAAACGAGCAAAACAAAACTACAATTTAGATTAGTAAAACTAAAACTAGGAAGAATCAAAAATTCTACTTAACTAAGAATTCTCAAGTAACACCACTCCCCAGCAGCGGCGCCATTTTGATGGTTTTGGTAATTGCGTAATCAATGACATAACTTCCAGTACGTATGGCTACGATCGTGTAATATTATAGTAACCCAACCAAGGGTTGGGGTCGTGTCCCAAAGGAGCGATTTTGAAAATTAATAGAAAAATAAAATTTAGTTCTAACTAGTCATAGCTAAAGACATTAACGATTAAAAACATTGTAAATTAAAGGGGGACACAAAAGTGTCAAATAACAATGGGGGTTTTGTCACTAGTAAGTAAAAACAACTAAAATAACAAGGAAATCAAGTATGGGGAAGGGTTCTTGGGGTGTGACCGCAATACAAGTTGAGATAAATAGTTGGGTACATGCTTTCGATAGAAAATTTGTAAGATAATAGTGACTAGGCTAAGCTTTAGATGGAAATAAGTTCCCTCTCGGGAAACTTACCCCGTTTCAAATGCGTTCCTCTCGGACACCCATTTGCCGCATGAAGGCCAGCCTACGCCTTACCCCACTCACTCTCTCGAGTTGAGTGTTAGGATTTGGGACTAGGGCTACCCTCTCGAACTGAACCTTATGTCGACCCACTCCTTAGACCATCAGTCTAGCGGTCTTGGTTTCGCGACCTCCCTCTCGGGGAAGCCGAAAACACATGGGTGGCTTTATATTTGCAACTACAAACCCATTAAATTAAATCACAACCACTAGGTGAAATCACCATTAAAATACATCTAACCTATCAGCAAGCAAGACCCAACAAAAATGTCAACACATATTTGCTAAATCACACCCTAAGAATGGGGGTTTTAAGCCACACATCAAGAGATAGAAATTTATACCTTCAATGATGTTGAAATCAAATGGGTAGAGAGAAATAAGTCTTGATTTGAGCAAAGAAAGAAGAATCCAAGAGACCCATTTTCAAATTGAAAGAGGTGAAACCCTTTTCTTCTTTAAGTCTTCAAACCCTTACAAACTTGAGAGTAAAATAAAAAGTACTAAAATTATATTAATTGTTCTCTATTCAAAGTGTGATACTAAGAATGTCATACTAAAATCTGATACGAATCTATAACTATCAACGAGTATTTATAGTTTTCAAAAATCTTTGTTGCAGCACATCACTCGGCAACATTAGTCGGAATCGCCGATTAACTCGGCGATTCGCCCTTTGGTGTAGTTCATCGCTGTCTTGCACCATCCTTCGGCATCGTCGTGCTCTGGGTCATTGGGCAACATAGTACTACTTCGCGAACCTTCTCGGCGATGCGCCGACTACTCCCTTTTTCCACCGACTTGATCCTTTCCTTCAGGGATCAGCACACTGGAACAAAAGGCAAAGTGAGACCCTTCGGCGACTCGCCAAGTGGACTCGGTGATCCTCAGGCCTTCATTCTCTTGTTCTTTTCAGCCTTTTCGTTCCCTTTTGCGAAGTAGTGTCCATGCTAACTTCAAATACTTGAAACTTAAGGGTTTTCATCAGATATTGAGATAAAATAAGCATTCGAGGACATGATTTCTATTAAAATATAGCCCTAAATGAGTCCAATTTGTGGACTCATCATGATTTCATTAAGATTTATTGCAAATGTACTGGAGATTTTAATTCTATTTGAATTAGGAGTTAATTAGTTGGTTTTATGTTGAGATTATTACATTTAGTTAGATCTCCATTTTACTTGAGATAGAAAAGATAATTTGTTTTGACATTGTTTACTTTTATAGAAAACTTATTATATTGCTATTTTGTTCTTTTATTATAATATTAGAAAATATTTGCTTTATATAATATATCTTGCTTATCATGAGGGAGATAGTTTTGAATGCACGAATTATTTGTATGTATTTGTGTCTTGAGAGAAAACTACATATAGATTTTTCTGGGATGTTTAAGAAACTTGGTAGCGACATTAGAATATTAATATGACATTTAGATAAATATATAATAATATCACCAATTTTTATGAAATTCAATAATAGCATTTGTTGACATTAAATAAAGTGTCAGAAAGTTTAAGTGACATTTCATAAATGTCGAAAAAATAAATGTCATATATCTCATATCGACATTTACTTAAATGTCAAAAATAAGTGTCATATATTTCATATCGACATTTACTTAAATGTCAAAAATAAATGTCATAAATGTCATATATCTCATACCAACATTACCTAATTATCAAGAATAATTGTCAAATATATCTCATACTGACACCTACCTAAATGTCGAAAATAAATGTCATATATCTCATACTGACATTTACCTAAATGTCAAAAATAAATGTCATATATCTCATATTGACATTCACCTAAATGTAAAAAATAAATGTCAAATATTTCTTATCGACATTCACATAAATGTCATAATAATCTTACCAACATTTACATATATGTTGCAAAGTAAATGTTGCAAATGCTTGTCAACATTTACCTAAATGTCACAAAATAGATGTCAGAAATTCTTCCTGACAATCACCTAATTGTCGGAAAAATTCCTGACACTTAAATTTACGACATTTGGTCCAAATGTAAAATAAATGTCGGTAAACAAATTTGTGACATTTAAACATCATAATACGACATTTAGAAAATGTCGTTGTATCTCCACTTTCTTGTAGTGATCCTTCACATCACATTCATATATACAACATCATGATAATACTTCAATCCATCAAATTATGCCTTCAAGGCCATGATAATAATGAGCATAGTAAGTAAACACCTCCACCTTTCAATTGGATCAACAATCTAATCACAATTCTATATGCAACATGAAATTTGGTCAACTTGCCCTTTTCAAGGCTATGATCACAAATCCTCAATTCACCAACAATTAGACATAGATAATGACACAAATCAATAATCTAAATCAATCTAAGCATCAATCCATCATCATTCATTCATAATCAACAAACCCTATTCATAAGGCCAAATTTAGGAATTTAGAGAAATCATGGGTTCATAGACTATTTTCATCTTAAATCATCAATTAAATATCAATATAATCATAACTTGTCATTTGAAAATGTTTGATGCAGGAACCCATGAGTTTGAGTGAATCTAGGGTTTGGAAAACCTTGAAAACTTCTTTGAGATTGACTTTAGGGTAAAAGATAACCCTAGATGAAGGATCACCATACCTTAACTTGAAGATTCCCACTAAAATTGAAGAAGAAACACCTTGAAATCCCCAACCCTAACTTGAACTTGGCCTTGATCTCGAATGGGGTTTCTAGATCGAACTCTTTGGGAGGGAAGGGTTTTGATTAGGGGAAATATGAATAATGAATCTAAAATAGCTTTTAACACTTTTAATACTATTAAAATATGTTAATATACCTAAAATAACCGTCCATGCACCTTAAAAGACTTGGGGTGAATTTACCAATTAACCCCTCACTTGGCCAAACCAAACAAACTAGATTACAGGTCCAATCCAAGAGTCACCATCCATGGACCATGGCTGGATTGACAGGACCATACTGTCCCTTCGTGGTTTGAATCAGAGACCCTCATTTGGGGATCTTGACCTACGGAGGATATCCACTGGGCATGGATGGACCTACGGGGTGTGGACCAATTCCGTAGGTCACCCAATTTTGGCAAACTTTGGCCATTTGGGGCAGCCTTGGGGGTTAAACTTACGGTCCTCCTCAAGGACCCCTAGGGTGGTCCATGGGGAGTCATACCTTGACGTTTGACCCCTAAACCCCTCAACCATGACTCGGGACAATATGAAACACCATCAAAACTCAAGACGAACACAAACGAACACACGTTAGGCTCTAGTTTCACTAGTTCATTTTTAAGGTCATTACAGCAAATCATCAAAATATCATTATAATAGGACATAATTATACATTGAGGACACTAATTGTTGAACTAAATAGGCCTCAAATGAGTGTAAATCTACCACTCATCAACACCCACAACTTAAGCTTTTGCTTGTCCTCAAGTAAATCAAGAACACAATTAGTTCAACAAGGGATTCTACAACAGTTCTCAATGAGAGCTAACATTCAAGTACCATTACAAGACTACTCTCAATAACATGTGACACTCAATCATGATAAAAAAGTTTCATATGATGACTAGTCGGTATCAAGTGAAGCTCAATCTCACTATAGCTTCATTTCTAATGCGTGACCATGTTTCAACAAATGCACTAAAGTGCCCTCACATCAAGAACAATTCCATTCTCTCACAAAGAAATTTAACAAAGAAGTTAGGAATTAATTCAACTCTCACTTTCCCAAAAGAGAATTACATGTAAGCTTCATTCCATAAATTTGCCCATATTTTCCATATATCACACAACCTAGTTCATGCAAGATCTCAAGGGTATTTTAGGCTTGTTATAGAGCTGAGGATTAAGGTATGGTCAATTTTGTTCAGTGAATTCACCGTTTCAAAGCATTGTTGCAATCATCTTCACTTTTTCTCAAGTTGTTTTCATTTTTTATCATTTGAGAACCCAAACTTTAACTTGTCAACCATTGTATTGAAAAACCCTATGAATTTCACCAATATTCGTTGTTCATTTCACCAAAATCCCTTTTTCATTTCAGGTTTTCAAAGGTTGTTCATCACAATCTTTCTCTTCCTTTTTTATAAGGATGGGTTCCTTCTTTTGATAACTCAATTCAAAGTTGAGTTTCATCTCATCTTTCTTTGTCTTTCACTTGGATTTCCTTCCTCCTTTCTTTCCAACCCACAACATAGGCTTTTTGCCTAAGTTTGATATTCAAACAAACCAATGCTTCAAAAAGGATTTAGGCATTTAAGACACTAATCGTTGAGAAAAATGGGCCACAAATGTGTATAAATCTACAACTCTTCAACCTACCACATAGGAGAGAACCACCCCCTATAGAGAGGGGACCGAAGCTAGCAACAGACCCTCCCACAGCTCGGCTTCCCATTCAGTCAATCAAGCTGGAACTAGCCTAGTTGCCACTAGGACTAGCTATGGCCTCAGAGCGTCAAGCAACCATCGCTCATGTATTGACCGTGCTTGAGGGTGTACCCCAGGCATTAGCTGCAGCTGCAACACCAACACCATCACTAGGCCAGTAGGGTTAGCCTTCATCTAAAGCATCTCAGGTCCAAGTACCACTTGTGGGTGCCCAACCCTTGATTTCAGTCGAAACAAGGCCATTAGAGGAGCATAAAATGGTTGGAGTGTTTCTTATTCTCTCACCTCCAAGGTTTTCTAGGGTTAAATGGCTGGATGCCCATGATTTTATGACTACTTGTTGGGAGCAGCTTCATGTATTTGGCCTAATGGAGTGGAGAGGAGCTTACTTAACTTATTATCTGCTAGATGGTCCTGTCATACAATGGTGGTGCACTTTCATAGAGTCCAGGTCAGATGGGTATCCTCCAGTTCTTTCACTGAGTTTTTTGAGGCCTTTATATCTAGGTTCATCCCCCGCACCATTAAACATAACCTTCAAAATTGGTTCTCTATATTGGAGTAGGGCTTCATGACTATGTCAGAGTGTGAGGTAAAGTTCCATGATCTCTATCTTCATGCTACTATCATCTTATACACTGAGGAGGATAGAGTTTGATGGTTTTTGTGGGTTAAAACTTCAGCCAAGGATTGAGACCCAGTGTGTGGACTCTGTGGGTCTTTCCTTTCTCGATATTGTTGATCACACTTGCACTATTGAGTAGCTCTATTGTAAGTCCCAAAGGGGTAAAAAGAAGAGGGCTAGGTATGAGGGCATCTACAGTGGCTCCCTTTCTAGGTCCACAGACACTTAGGATAGGACCCAATGGTGGTTTCATAAGGGTATGCCCAGTCGGCCTATTCAAGCTTCATTGCAGACTTTAAAGAGTGACCAGTATAGTTGGCTCCATCCTGATTCATGGGTCTCAGTCTTTTGCTTCAGGTGAGGGTGGACGTTAATCTAGGATTTGCTCATCTTTTGGTTTTTTTGATTGTGGAGAGTTGGACAATTGGGCTAGAGATTGCCCTTTGCATAGGCAAATTTCTCCCGCTCCATAGATAGCTCTATTAGCATTACCTTCAACTAGAGGTTGAGGTCAGGTCTAGGACTTTCAGGATGGTTATTAGGGTATTCAGGGTGGTCCCAGCGAGGCAAGTTAGGTGGTAGGACAGATGATCAGCGAAGTGGAGGGAAGAGCCATTTCTATGCAGCTCCAATGAGGGGGAGGCTAAGGCATATACTTTTGACTTCCTCAACTTTGTATGATCCGGGATATGCCTTTTCTTATGTGTCTGTTTATTATGCTTCTCAAGTAGTTTTGAGTTCTGAGCCTCTGGGAGAATAGTTGCATGTGTTGACCCCCGTGGGTGAGTCTTTAGTAGTGGATTAGCTATTTTGATAATGTTTCTATTATTATCCTAGGGTGTGACACATGGGCAGACCTTATATAACTTAATATGCTTGATTTTGATATGACTCTGGGCATACATAGGTAATCCCCCTACCATGTGGTCCTATATTGCTTCTCTCAGACTGTTATGTTAGACATGCCTGGTTTTCCCCAGGTGGTGTGTCATGGCTCCCATAGTAGCACACCGGTTTGAGTTATGTTACAACCAGAGAGTACCCCCTAGACGTAACATGGCGTACAAAACTACGATGAGCTTTATACAAGCCTCTTAGCACATCATAACATAAGAACATAGGAAATTATGCAGAAATTTAAAACTTTTCTTTACAATCGAAGCCTTCTAAAAAAATAGTCGGGAATCTATGACACTATGTCTCAAACCATCTACAACACTTGAATAACACTTTGGGACACGGTCCATACAAAGTTTCTAAAAGTAAAATAAAAGACATAAAGGTCATAATGGATTTGTCCTGGAAGCTATGAGGACTCACCGAATTGTAGACTCTGTGCTCCTTAGAAACCTATCTTCCAAGAATAGTACTCAAGTCTCCAAACCCTACAGTTTGTAAAAGTTTAAAAGAAATATGGGTTAGCATTAATATGTACCAAGTATGATAGCCATGCATGAAAAACCTTTGAAAACATGCTAAAAGGGACATTTTTGTTAAATGCATGCACTTTGCTAGTTTAAATCATCATTTGAAATGTAGTGTGAAAACACAAGCCATAAGAATAAAAGACATCATGAAGAGATATAGACCATAGCATGGTAGACATCAATCACAACTAGTGAACATAAGAAATATCATTAGGAACATATACATAGCCAATGCATTCTAGTATTAAAATGACATGTGAGCAACACTTCATGAGCCACCTCAAGGCAAGCTTATGCAAGGCATAGGTAAGACCCCATAATCACACCTACACTAAGCAAGTCACTTTAGATCCTCATTCATGTTTACCCTTTTTTAAACTCATCCTTAGCCTATCTCTCATAGACTAGGAACCATTCACTTTTAGTCAACCACATCAATAAAAGCAACTCATGGCAACAATCCAAGTTAACATGAAACAGTACAGGTAACCTTGACATCAAATGCAATTATCATTTAGACACAAGCACATTCATTACATGAGTCATCTTGACAAATAGGAACCTACCATAACTACTCTCAAAGCCTACTTGTGCAATGCATGGATGGCATCTCATACTACCACCCACACTTCATAGAACCTCTTGAGTAACCATAACACATCCTAGACTTGACCTTGTGGGAATTAGCCTTAACCGACATAGACCATGTGAGCTTCCATGGAATCCGGTGTCATGCCCCACACTCCTACTTGCCTAAGGTAGAACTAAATGTATTAGCTTGGAAGATGAATCCAATGGCTAAATGACCTATGGGGGGACGTAGTTATGGGATAAGGAGATTGCTACTAGAAACCTGCCCTTTCTAGCGATGGATCTTCCATCTCACGAGATACATTATAGAAATCCATCCTCTCTAGCGAGGGTATTTCCATCTCATATTCAATATCCACTCGGTGCTAGGCATAACTTCCCACGAATACATGACTTAGTCTTGAATTGAATTTTCAAGCATGAAGGAGTATCTTACCCTCCATCCAACACAATTCATAAGGATAGCTCATAGATTCATTAGGTGAGAATGGACTTTCAACCTAAGATCTTCATGATAGACTCAATTAGGTGAGAACTAACTTTCAACCTAGAATCTTCAATATGTGAGGAAAACTTTCACATTATACTCATTATGTGTTTATGAGAATTAACTTTCAATCAACACAATAATATCATCATAATCATGGAATCATCATGTCTAGGTGTGTGTGAGTGAGAATAGACTTTCAACTACACCACAATTACAACAAAGTCATGATCCCTTTACTTTATAAATATATGGTCTTACATCATGAACACACTTTCACTAAGCATGTATAATATCACATATTGCCCCTCTAAGGACCAAAGACCAAAGTTACTCAACACATCTAGCATTCATTATATTAAACATGGACATAGTCTTAGTTTGAGTAATCCAGTCATTAAATGCATGATCTCAAACACTCATAATATAGGTCATGTTGGTGGAGTTTCTACACTAACACCATATACAATTCAACACACAACAATTTAGAGTATAATCATGTTCCTAAAGTTCACACATAAAGCCACAATTTGGCATCAATCTCATGTATTACCCCTCTTGGATCAAGGATCACATTCAACCAATCTCATTTAGGATTACTACATTTAACATGGGAAGCAACATGATTCAATTAACTCAACTCATACAATATAATCACATAAACTTCATGTTACTACAAATCACCCTCATCACAAAGTCACAAATTGGGGACATGGGGGGGCAATTCAACATCAAAAACCATAGAAATTCCTTAAAGTAATACATAATTCAAGTAATCAATTCATTATATTCATAATTCCATAACATTCCATTAATATGATTAAATAACCAACTTTAAGATCCAATTTGAGAAGTAAGTGAAATTCATGGATTCATTGAATAATTTATAATAAAAACATCATAAATCAGTAATTAAACCATAATATAAACCAATTGAATCATTGAAAAGGCTTTGAGAAGAATCCATGACTTGGAGTAAAAAGCCCCAGTTTTCGGTGACTTTGTAGATGTCTTTCCCACCAAACTACCTAGCCTACCCTCAGAGTGTGACATTGACTTTCTATTAAGCTTGAGCTGGTATTCAGCCTATTTCTATTCCACCATATAGGATGGCTCTTGTAGAGCTCAAAGAGCTTAGTGTTCAGCTTCAAGATCTCTTGGGTAAGGGATTCATCTAGCCTAGTGTAGCTCATTGGGGGGCTCCGAATATCTTTTTGAAGAACATGGATGGTACGATTTTCAAGTGTATTGATTATCGGTAGCTAAATAAGGTGATGGTGAATAATCATTGTTGACACCCAATTTTGACCGACCTATAACCTTTTTCAGAAATGCTATTCGATTAAATACGTATTTTTAAAATATGTAGAGTTTAAACTTTTAATTGATTTTGTCTTAAAATTATATATTTTAGTATACGTGATTTTAAAATTGGCGTGAATATTATTAAATATTTTTAAAATTATTAGTAAAACTCAAAATAATTATTTTATTTCAAATGTTTTAAAGTTTAAATGATTTTTATTATATAAAATGTTATAATATTTGTAGTATTTTAATTGGATAGCATTTCTTTAATTTTCCTCAAAATCATTTAAAGGTTAGCCTATTTTTTTTTTTTTTTTTTTTTTAATTCTAGCCATTTCAATTCCAATTGTATTTTAATTATAACCACACATTCATTTCAATTCTAGCCAATTTTTATTGCAATTTTGGCCATTCCAAATCCAATCCAATCTGATTCAAATCTTCATTTAATCCCATCCGTCCATCCAATTCCGAAATAATCGTGGCCCTCCATCTCATTTGATTTCAACGGCTGAGATCAAGTCTTCCAACTTACCTAATTTAACTTGGAAAGACTCCAAACCCTGAAAGATTATTCATCTCTCCCTCTCCCTCTCTCTAGACCGCCTCTCCTCTTCTATCCCCCCTTCGCTCTTTCTCCTTTTCGGCCAACAGTGAGCACTGGCAAGCAACAACTCCACAGCAGCAACGATGACGAACTCCGACACCCCTTTTCTCTCTTCTCCGATTGGTTTGAAGAAAGCAACGCCAGTGAAAAACCAGCCAGCTCCGACCAGCAGCAACAGCTCCTGCCAGCGAGCTCCGACTCCACCAACCAGCAGCAACAACATCTCTGGCAATGACCTCCAATAGTACGGTAGCTCCGGCTAGCGAAAAGGCGAGCTCCGGCAGAGCTTTTTAAAAGTTTCAAGTTGATCAAAAGACGGATCTTTAATAGATTCATCCCCGGTACATTATCCCATTTTACTCCTACTCCACCTGTTCATTTTATGTGATTCATACATTCCTGCTAATAATGTTTTATTTTACTGTTCTTGCTATAATTTTGTGATGTTTAAATTGCAACTCGTATGCTAGTTACTATTAATCTTGGCATCTAATCGATTAGTGCTTGATTAATTTAGGATAAGCTTGCAATGGAATTAATTTTGATAAACTTTATGGGGTATACTGTTCTTCTCACATACGTTCTAACATGATTAGTGTTTAAACTTGGTCAAATTTGGTAGCATCATTGATTGATCGGTTCTTGTCCGTCAATTTAGCTCTAAATATTTGTTTTCCAAGTCTTGTTACTTCATAACAATAATTAGATTATTTAGTTTTCACCTTAATTTGTGCATTAACACTTGGGTAAACTTTGAATTGTTAATATCCTCCGTATTTGTTTAAATTAGCACTCTACTTGATCCCTTAATCTCTGAATTGCTTAGTTTATAGATTTCATATTTTTTGCTAATTTCCTTATTTGTCCGATTACAGTAAATCATTAATTTGTGAGTATTACTTCGGGGGTAATTATATTATGGCTTGAATAATTATGGTTGATTGCTTGATTGTATCAATTTGTGGTTGTCTTAATTTATTCTTTCCTTCCTTGTTGCATGACATTACGCTTAACTGAATTTGTTTACCTTAATTAAAAGTGAGACCGATTTCTTGCTTAGTTTATATTTGGTAATTGCTTTAATCAATTTAGTTTTCCTTAAGTATTTGTCTTGACTGATTCTTATTTGTTTATTTATGGTAATTTAATATTAAGTAAATATTTGATTTAGATAATTATTTGCCAGCCGGTTCTTGCACCATTGGTAATTCTTAATTATTTCTTTGCCATATTTAGTTGCTCATTAATTGGTAATAATAATTTAATTAAAATCTGCTTTGGCTCCTTTGAAATAAGGAAATTGTTATATTAATTGATTCCTTAAAATATTTATTTCCCATATAGGTGCCCCTCCTCTACTATATAAATAGGATCCCTCCCTTCATTACTCACTCACTCTCACATTCTGACATTGATGGACAGTCCTTACTCTTGAATACTTTAAAAATATTACTCTCTATTCTAAAAGAATTAAGATTCCGGGGAATATTCTAAATGGTTCCTTACTCACTTTTGCTGTGTTCGGATCTAGTATCGAATCAATTTGGGTCGTCATTGCTGATAAAAAATTCTGCATAACTGGTTAGTTACGTTCACTAGTTTAAATTGGCATTGTTTGTATTATGTGTTGTTTGAAATAATAAAGGAAGTGTCCGGATCAGTTCTCTCCACCTTTCCTGATAGGTGTGATGTTATATATGTGATGTCATATTCGTTGTTTATTATATTTGCTATGTGAATTGATCAGCATATGTATTTATTCTGCCTTTGTGTTAACTAAATGTTGTCATGCTTGCTTCATATTATATGCTGGTGGCGCACTGTTTCTCTTTATTTAGACACGTTTTGAACTTAAGTACGGGGATGGAAGAGTCTCTATGGGAAGGGATGTCGGACTGCAGCTTTACCTTATCTTGTTTTAATTTTTATATTCGATTTTGTAACATTGTTGTATAACTCGAACCCTCTATATATGAAATACTTGGGGAATCGTCTAAGGGGGAGGGGGATATACGTGCTAGTTGTTTCTTTTCATTTCTAGTTTAGTTTATTTTTGTTATGTGTGATTGCTAAAATCTGCCTACGTTGGTTAAATCGTAAACCTTGCAAACATATTAGAATATATCTTAATATTAGATTAAAATCAACCTTTGTTTATAATCTTATCAGATTAATCAACATATCATGAATATATGTTCAAATTTTGCTTGATCTTGAACTCGTAGAATCTTGTCTCACATGCTAATGTTGTTCAAATTTGGAATTTGGTTTATAACATTTAGACATCATGCCTCTAGGATTTTAATCTAATGAATTTGAGCAAATCAGTTGGGTCATTGCTGTCAGTATGTTAATCTATTTAGAAGTCATGTCTTTAGGTCTAGATTGATATCAGCATGTCAATAAATATGTCCAGAAATGCATAAATTCAGTCTGCCATAAAGTTTTGCCTATAGTGTGTAATAATCTATTTAAATGAAATAGACATCATGCCTATAGGTTTTCTTAGTAATATTATAATTTTCAGCATGTTCATACTTAGAAATCATGCCTATAGGTGCTATATAGTATTTGGACTGTTCGACCACCTAGATATCATGTTCCTAGGTATTATTAATTAATTTCCAACATGCTAATGACTGAAATAATATAACATAAATTTGCCACTGGTTTCAGCATGTTGAACAATTAAATAATATTCAGTTATGATTCTTTCTGCCACTGTTAAATACTGCAACATTACTATTTCTGCTACCTAACATAAATTTAACGAATCTGCTACAACATGTTTTAATCTTGAAATCTTCTACTGTTTTAAAAAGTAATTTTCTGCATTTGCTATGTGTTTATCCTAATTAAAATTGGGTACTAATTATTTTCTGCATTCAAACACCGACTGTCACTTAAAATAACTTCGCGTAATAGTCTAATCTGCTACCGCATTAATATGCTATTTTCTGCATAATCTGTCACTTTAAATTTGCTGTCTTAATAAAGTTCTGCCCGAAATATTTTAGTTTCTGCATTGTGAATAATTGTCTTGCCACTTTTAAACAACTAAATAAGTAATTCATGCATGCTCTATTAATAAAATAAATAAATTTTGCATTGTGTCATAACCCTTTGTCCTTGTTAAATTATTTATCACATTATTATGAAGCCTGCTTATGTGTTTGTATGCCACACACTTAGCATGAGACCTTTTTACTCTATTTGTGTTTGCCAGCATGTGAATTAAAATCCAGAGGACAATGTGAGATTTATGCTAAATGCTCATCCAAATTGTTTGACTTGGTGTCTAGGTGGGCCTATTAGGAGTTTATTTCAGTCTAAACCCTTCCTAATAGTAGTTCAATGCCTCTTGGACCTTAAGCGGGTACGCTAGGCACCTTTTAGAGACGAAAAACATGCGGTGGTAGGGTAGGGGTAGTTTAGGCCCTACAAATATGATGACATCGACTTAGGCTTAAAGCGACAAATTTTGGTTTTGTCTGTCCCTACACGGAAGCCTATCAAAAAATATAAAAAAAAGTCGAGTGCTGATCCATAAAGTCTATCAGATTCTCCCTTTCCTTTCACCCTTTACTTCTTTTATAGTCATATTTATTTGGGGTAGTTTAATTAAATAAAAAATGATGTTTTCTTATATATTTGTCTACTTTCTATCTTCTCGCTATTTCTTTTAAATTTTATTTGTGTGAATTATCTAGTATTATGTCATCACCTAGTTTTGCATGCTTAATTAATAAAATAAATAAATTGATCTTAATTGTTTAATGTTCATATCACATAGCTAGCATAACTAAATAATAAATGACTTGACCATACTTGTTACTTGTAACCCCCACATAAAATTGCATGAGATACGGCTGGGACCCACATTTGTGGACCTCGAGGGATGCCTAACACCTTCCCCGCGAGGTAATTTGAACTCTTACCCTGATCTCTGGTTCGTTGACCATAGTTAGATTTAGCTAGGTTAGATAGGTTCCCTAACGCGCCTTAATTCGTTAAGTGGCGACTCTTCAATCCAACCAAAAGCCCAAAAAGAGTTGTTAAGTTGAAGGCCCGTTTTTGCGAAAGGAAAAATGGGGCGCGGCAATCATTACCCCTTGCCTAGGAATGATGATATGCTTGACCAATTTCAGGGTGTCGCCATATCTTTGAAGATTGATTTGAGGTCTAGTTATAATCAACTGAGGATTAGGGTAGCGGACATCCTTAAGACCACATTTAATGCTCGATATGTCTAGTAGTAGTTCCTAGTGATGTCTTTTGGGTAGACTAATGCCCTTTCTTCCTTTATAGAGTTGATGAAGCACATGTCAAAGCGTATCTTGATTCATTCTTGATAGTGTACATTGATTACATTCTAGTATACTTATAGAGCAGTAGTGATCAAGAGCGGCATTAGAGGATTGTGCTCAAAACATTGAGAGATCAACGCCTTTATGTCAAGTTCTAAAAGTGCATGTTTTTGCTTGAGTCTATAACATTCTTGGGGCATGTCGTGTCCAAGGGTGGCATCATGGTAGATCCAGTGATGATTGACGTTATTCATGATTGTTCTAGGCCCACTTTGGTTACTGTGATTCAAAGCTTTATTGGATTAGCTAGCTACTACAGACGGTTAAGGAGGTATTTTCCACTATTGCAGCACTTATGACCCAATTGAATAACCTTGATGTTCCCTTTGAGTGGTCTGAGGAGTGTGAGTTGAGATTTCAAAAGGTCAAGGAATTGATGACCACTGCTTTTATATTGAATCTTCCAGTTAAGGGCAAGGACTTCACGGTATATTGTGACTCATCTTGTATTGGTTTGAGTTATGTATTGATGTAGCAGGTTTGGTTTATTGCTTGTCTTGAGGCATGGTAAGTTGTATGAGCATAACTACCCCACTTGAGACTTGGGGTTGGTGGTGGTAGTTTTTGCGCTTAAGATCTAGAGGGACTACTTGTATGGAGTTTGTCGTGAGATCTACATCGATCACAAGTCTTCCGTACATTATGAGCTAGAGGGACCTTAATTTTAGGCAGCATCAACGGATTGAACTTCTGAAGGACTATGACCTTTCTATTATCTATCTTTTAGGCAAGGTGAACATGGTAAAAGATGCCTTGAGTTGGAAGTCGGTGAATATGGGTAGTCTAGCCTTCTTATCTACTATGAAGCAACCTTAAGCTTTGGACATTCAATTCTTAGCTAATCAGATGATTCGATTGGATATTACAAATTACAGGTGTGTCTTAGCCTATAGGAGTTTAGTCTTTCTTGCTTGATCAGATTTGTGGTTGTCAGTTTGATGATAAGACTTTGGTGGTTCTTTGAGATTAGGTGTTAGCACGTGGTGCTAGGTTACTATAGATTCAGATGGGTTTTTATTTCTGTTTCGAGAGTTAAGGGTGTAATCTAGGTGATGCTTCATATATTTTTATAGTAACCCACTATGGTGTGAAGATTTTCCTCCTAAAGATGGAACTCTCTTCTTGGAAGAAGAGAGTACTCTTGCGTGGAAGGATTATGATGAGAGGGAAGGTGGTATTTGTTTTCCCTTTATCTCTTCTTCTTGGTGTGTTCAAATTCTTAATGGTATGACCAATTATTTTGAGTCTATTAGTAGTCATACCTATGAAAACACCTTAGATGAAGTTTTTGTGTGAGAAACATTTCTTTATTATCTATTTGCATATGATGTTACTCATGCTTGTGTGGGTAGCATATTTTATGTTAATTGTAGTATCAATAAGGCAAATGGGAGTCTCCTTGACTAATTGCTATGTAATCCCTTCCCATTTGACCCCGGTCTTGGCCTAAATTATGATCAGTATGGTAGTAGCACTTTATTTCTTTCATATGATTCTTACTTGGTGTTATTACTTGATCCTATGTGCTTAAATGCGATATGTTTGCCAACTTGTGTGGGGAATACTATTGTACCTGACTCCACTTATGAATTGAAAATAATTACATTCTTGAAGTTAGCTAGTGCATTGGGTGGAGTCTTAACTTGGGTTAACATTGTTTATGACTTTGCACTTAGGTATGAGGGTGTTCATGTTCTACTTGACTTAAAAGGGGAATTGTGCATCTGGTACCGGACCAAATCTACCTCCTTGCCCTCTATACCCCATTTGACCTCTTGGTCGATTCCTTGGAGCTTCATTCCATGGCGCTTCTTCACCTTCACCTTCATATCCCCATTGGAACTCATCATCCCTAGCCTTTATTACGGGAATTCATTGGGTTTGTGGCATTTGGTAGGGTGGATTTTGGTTTAGTGGTGCTTGCTAAGGTCGGTTTTGGTTTGGTGGAGCTTCTTGATTGAGTTGGAATTGGAATGGTCGATTGGTATTTTGGACATTGGAACTGAAACGGATTGGTGTTGGATTAAATGCTTGATGGAAAGCTCTACGTATGATAGTAGGAGATATAGTGTGGTCGTGATCAATTGTGGAAGCATGAAAAGTAGCTTGTGGGGTGGAATTAGTAAAGTTAATTCGACCCTCCGCATTGTTCATTCTGTCATCCATCTTCGGCACACTACCCTTCATGGTGGCCATTTGCCCTTCCATGTTCTCCATCCTCCAACCCATATTAGTAATTGCCTCCATTATAGATTCCAAAGTAACCCCTCCCGTAGGTGGTTGGATTTCATTTCTAGTTTCCATGGTACCTAGCAATAAGACAACTCAACAAAAACAACATGTAACATTACCGTTAGTAAAATAAACTCACAATCACTCGTGTTTACACACCTTTGATTTCCTCTCAAATTGACTCGACTAAGGTTGAAGATTGCTACTCTTGGACGGAATGGATTCTTGTTTCAAGAAATATGGACAACTGGATTAAAGCAAAATGGACTTGAATCAAAAAGTTAACTACGAAGTAAAACAAATAAAAAGCACAGAAAGAAGTGGTACTGCCATTACCCAAGGGTACACCCTAGACGTAACATGGCGTACTAGACCCCAAAAGGCCTAACACAAGTCACTTAGCATATCATAACATAAAGTAAATAGAAATGATATGGAAATTTTAAATCTTTTCTTTACAATCAAAGTATTTTATAAAAGCAAGCGAAAGTTTAGACTTGTCTCAATATAGCCATATATTACAATCCTTGAATCAAAATAAGGACATAACCCTTACAACATAGTCCAAAAATGAAATGCTAGAAGGGAACTACAAATGACTCATCCGTCCTCGAATCATGAGGACTCACCACAAGCTAGGAGAATAGTTGATCCAGGCTTTGTCCAAATGAAGATCACCTAAAATACCGGACCCTACAATTTTGGAAAAAATGTAGAAAAATATGGTTTATTACAAAAATGCACTAGTATGATAGCCATGCATAAAATCATGAAAGCATGCTAAAAGGACATTTTAGTTGAAAAGCATGCACTTTACCAAGTTTGAGAATCATCATGAACTTTAGTGTAATAGCATAAGTCATAAGCATGCTCATTTCATAGATCATCGTAGCATAGAGGAGAAACATACCATAAGTACTCTCAAAGTCTACTTCTGTAATGCATGAATAAGATCCCATAATTCTACCCATGCTAAGTAAAGCTTCTTGAGTAACCATAGTTAATAATTCATCTTCTTGTTCATAGTGGGAATAAGCCTTAACCGACATAGACCATGTGAGCTTAACATGGAATCTGAGGTTACCTACACTGAAAAGGGTTTTTCTACGTGCCTAAGGTAAGACCATGGCTTATTAGCTTTTAGGTGGATCCTCTAGCTAAAGACCTATGGGGGTACATAGTTTATGGGATAAAGAGATTGCTACTAGAAACCCGCCCTTTCTAACGAAGGAACTTCCATCTCAAGAGATTAATTCTAGATACCCGCTTTTTCTGACAGAGGAGCTTCCATCTCATAACAATATTCACTCGGTGCTAAGCATCTATCCCACGGAATACTTATTAAGTCATAACTTGTTTCATTAAGATAGCTCATTAGATTTTATAAGGTGAGAATTTCCTTTCAACCTTAGAATCATCATGTTGTGAGAAAACCTTTCACATTATATTCATTGTGTGTTCATGAGAATGACCTTTCAATCAACACAACAACATCATCATAATCATGGACACTTCACTCTCAAAGTGTTCTTAAAGCATATACACAAATATCATAATCATGCATAATTCCATAATTCACCCTTCAAGGATCACATTCAATCATCACATCTAGAATTACTACAGTAGATATGGATAATAACATAATTCAAGTAATCCAACTATCACAAGCATAACCTCATATTATCCTTCTATAATCATCAAACCCACATCACAAGATCATTATTGGGGAAATTAGGGATTTCATGGGTTCTTGGGGGTTTCAACATAAAAACCAACATAATTCATCAATTTAATCATAAAACAAAGTAATTAAATCATTGAAATCATTTTTGAAGGGAACCCATGACTTGGAGTCAAACCCTAGCTTTTTGGGGGAATTCCTAACTTTTAAATTGAGTTTGAAGGGGCTCCATGGATGAAAACTATCCATGGATGAAGGACTATCATACCTTAGTTATAATCTTCCAAAGAAATTGAGTGAAAAAGCCTTGTTTATTCAAGCACTAGCCTCAACCTTCCTCTTCTTCTTCCTTGAGTTCTAGAGAGAGAAATTTTGGGAGAGAAGATGAACTTTTGGAAATATTTGTGTGTTGTGAAAATATGACTTAGTTTAGATGAATTTGACTTGAAAATGAGTTATTTAGTGACCCCAAACTTACCCAAAACGACTTCACTTTAATTGGACTTAAATCGGAAAAGACCCATTTAACCCTCAACTTAACTAACCTACCCAGCCGCCACGAGGGGCCCTATGAGCTATGGTCATGACCACGAGCCGTCGTCCAACTCGTGGACTTGACGCAGTGGCTAGGAATTATGTGCCTTTAAATCACAAGCCCAAGGCAATCTCATGAGGATCTCCACAAGACGTGGTCCCTCTCGTGGACCTTGAGGTAGTGGCTAAGCCACTTTCCTCCCACTCACACACCACCAACTCCCTTCCACGAGCCTGCCCACGAGCCATAAAGTGGCTCGTGAAAAGGAGCTCTTCTATTGGCAGATTTTGGGGAGCTAATGCCTAGCCCTCCACGGGTCGTGAAGACCTTCGTGGAGGTAGGTGCAGTGCTTTGGCAAAATTCTTGGATAGCCTTAGCCCCCTTGCCATGGCCCTCACCGAATTACCTTGTCCCTTGCCCTTCACTCTTGACGTTAACCCTCACGTTTAGCTCTAGTTTTACCCTGCTAGTTTCCGGAGTGTTACAATAACTCCCCCTTGGGAACATTTGTCCTCGAATGACGATCTAGACACCTTACGGAAATAAAGAAACAAAACTAGAAGTCCATCATGCATGAATCATCAAAATAATGCATAATTCAAAGGAGGAAAAATCAACTCCATCTCAAACATATTCAATGCAATACAAGGAAGTAGGAACTACATCTAACAACCCATTATGCATGAGACTCTATATTTCTCATATTCATAGGAGGAACTACCTTCTCCATCTAGAATCATGTTCAACACAATATTATGGAGCCAATATGCAATTACTCTCAAAAGCATACTAAAGCATTATCATCAACTTATCACATGAAGTCAAATAGGAAAGTCATACTAATGCATAACAACATGAGGAACATAAATCATGAAAACTCATTTTCTCACTAAACATGAATTTCATAAAGAACATGCATAACATAAGGAAATCATAGAAAAGCTCACATAACACACATGACCTCCAAAACTCTAAAACTCAAAAAGGAACTAATTACCTCAAGCTTGAATAGGAGTATAAGGAAATAGATGAGGATATCGGGACTTCATATCGGCCTCGGCCTCCCAAGTAGCACCTTCAACTAAGTGATTCCTCCATAAAACTTTAACGAAAGCTATGTCCTTTTATCTCAATCTCTGGACTTGCCAGTTTAGGATTTCTACCGGAACCTCTTCATATGAGAGACTTTCATCAATTCCCAACCCTTCTAGGGAATTAATGGACATCGGATCTCCAATAAACCTTTTAAGCATAGAACATGAAATACAACTCATTTGGCAAATCTAACTCATAGGCAACTTTCACAATACGCTTCAAAATTTGATATGGGCCTACATATCGGGGACTAAGTTTCCCTTTCTTGACAAAATTCATCACACCCTTCATGGGTGAGTGTAACACTCCAGAAACAAGTAGGCTAAACTAGAGCTAAACATGAGGGTAATGTCAAGAGTAAAGGGCAAGGGCCAAGGGGATTGGGTGAGGGCCATGGCTAGGGGGCCAAGGCTGCCGAAAACGTGCCTAGCCACTTCCCACCATGACCATGAGGGTCTTCACGACCCATGGTGGGTGAGGTAGTGAGCCCCTCAAGTTGTCCAAAATGGCCTCCTCCACACGAGCCACTTCACGACTCGTGAAGGCCTAGACGATTCGTGGGAGTGGCTGTAGACTTGTCTTCAACTCTAGGGGATAAAGGGGGAGCAGCATAGCTAGTGGTCAAGGGACCAAAGGCACCACCACGGGCCGTGGTGCCCTTGACGGCTTGTGAAAGGGGTCGTGACCCCTGGACAACCCACCTTAAATAAGGGTTAAATGGGTCTTTTCCTTTTTAAGTCCTATCAAAGTGAGGTCATTTTGTATTATTTTTATACAACTATATAAGTCTTTTCAATTCAAAATACACCCATTTACTCCAGTAATTCCCAACACCCAAATCAAAATCACAAAGTTCATCTTCTACACAAAATTTCTCTCTCTAAAACTCAAGGAAGAAGAAGAGTAGAATTGGAGCTAGGGCTTGAAGAAACAAGTCTTTTCCACTCAATTTGTTAGGAGAATCATAACTAAGGTATGGTAGTCCTGTATCCTTAGATAGTTTTTATCCAACTAGTGATTTCCCTAAAAGTTAGGATTTGACTTCAATCTTATGGGATCTTTCCAAAAACGTTTTTAATGGTTGATTTATGATGGATTATGATTGAATTGATGATTTATATATGATTTATTATTAATTTATGATGAATTCCCCCAAGAACCTATGAAATCCCATATTCCCCAATTTATGCCTTTGTGATGTGGGTGAATTGATGAAGGAAGAATACTATGAGTTTGTGCTTATAGTAATTTAGTTAGTTGAATCATGTTATTATCCATATTTAATGTAGAAAATCTAGATGTGTTGGATGGAATGTGATCCTTGACCCAAGAGGGGTGAACCATGAGAATTATACATGGTTGTGGACTCATTGTATATGCTTTATGCACATCATTATAATCTAATTGTTGTGTTGATTGAAAGGTCATTATCATAAACACACAATGAACATGGTGTGAAAGGTATTCTCACAATATGATGATTCTAAGGTTAAAAGGCCATTCTCACCTATTGAATCTATGAGCTATTTTATGAATTATATTGGATAGAGTGTCAAGGCACTCTTTCATGCATGTAAACTTAATTCAAGACTAAACATGTAATTGTGGGAAGTAATGCTTAGAAACGAGTGGATATTGACTATGAGATAGAGGCTCTCCCATTAATTAAGCTTGGGATTTCTAGTAACAATCTCCTTATCCCATAACTATGTGCCCCCATAGGTTATTTAGCTAGTGGATCCACCTAAAAGCTAATACATGTTAGTTCTACCTTAGGCAAGTAGGACACCTCTTTTCGGTGTGGGGCTTGACACCGAATTCCATGTTAAGCTCACATGGTCTATGTCGGTTAAGACTTATTCCCACTATGACAAGAATATGAACAAGAACATGAATTAGGAATGAGGGTTACTCAATAAGCTTTACTTAGCTTGGGTAGGATTATGGGATCTTATTCATGCATTGCACAAGTATGCTTTGAGGGTACAAATGGTATGGTTCTCTTATGATGTGAGTAATTATGTCATGAACATGCTTATGACTTATGCTCCTCCATGATACTTTAAATGATGTTTTAACTTACAAATTACATGCATTCAACTAAAATTCCCCTTTTAGCATGTTTTAAGGATTTTGTGCATGATTATCATACTTGGTGCAATTTTGTACTAACTCATATTTTCTACATTTTTCCCAAAGTGTAGGTTCCGGTTCTTAAGGCAATTATCCTTTGATTTGAGATTGGATTTGACTATTCTCCTTACTTGTGAAGAGTCCTCATGATTCGATGATGGGACTCTTCACTGTGAGTTTCTTTTGTTGTACTTTCTATTTTCGTATTATGTTGTTGGGGTTGTGACCCTATTTTGACTCATGAATTGTAATAGATGGCTAATTGAGACAAGTTAGACTTCCGTTTTTCCTTTATAAATATTTTTGGACTTAAATGTGTTTTGACTCTTATTGTTCTAATACTTTATTTTATGAGATGTTAAGGGTTTGTATGAGACGTCTTCGAGGTCAAGTACATCGTGTTATGTCTAAGGGGTACCCTTGGGTCGTGACAAACTTGGTAATCAGAGCACTAGGTTTAGAATGATTCTAGGATGATGTCTCATAAGCCACGTCTAGTAGAGTATTGTCCATGAGTGTGAAGTGTGCCACATTTATGAATGAGAGGCTATAAGATGTTAGGAAATTTTACTTCTTTCATTACTCTTAAGTCATGCCTTAGAGTTTAACTCTATAAAAGTCCCTCTCCTAATCCTTCTCTTGTGTCTTTAGGAAATGAATACACGAAGGGATAACGCAAGAAGTATGGACGGTGACAATGTGAATGAGGAAGCTCGTCAAGCTAATCAAGCACCAATTCATCCTCCAGCTATGACGGATGTAGAGGTTAGGTCGGCTTTTCTAACGTTGGCTCAAACCACAACGGCCCAAGCCAATAGAGATGTTAGGACTCATATGAACCCTAATATGAATTCCATGACTTCTATATTGAGCGATTTTGCAAGAATGAACCCTCCCGAGTTTCTTGGCTCCAAAGTGGAATAGGATCACCTAAGGTTTATCGATGAAGTTTCTAAGGTGCTTGATGCTATGGGGGTGTCTTCGGAGGAAAAGGCGAGTCTTATCGCCTACCAACTAAAAGATGTGGCTCAAGTTTGGTATGAACAGTGGAAGGGTGAGAGACCCGTAGGAGAGGGCCCGATAGGATAGGAATCGTTTAAATCAGAGTTTCTTGATAGATTTTTCCCCTAGAATTGAGGGAACGAAAAATGCAAGAGTTCATAAACCTTAAACAAGGGGGTAATTTCACCCAACTATCCAAGTATGCCCCAACCATAGTTGCGGATTCGAGGGCTAAGATGAATAAATTTGTGATGGGAGTGTCCAACTTGGTAGTCAATGAATGTCGTTCGGCAATGCTTATCCCAAGTATGAATATTTAACATCTCATGGTCCATGCCAAAAAAATTGAGGAGAAAAAACTCAAGCAAATGAATAGGGAGGTGAAAAGAGCTAGAACAGCTGATGGAAACTTCTCCAATGCTAGGTCTGATGGACAAGGTCGACAAAAGTTCAAACAAAGGTTTTCCAACAAAGGTCGCTCTAGTGCTTCTCCAAAGGTCAACAAGGATAGGGTGCCTAACCCCAAACCTTAAGGAGGTAATAGTGGTGGTTCTTCTATGGTAAAGCCTACTTGTTCCAAAAGTGGAAAGAGACATGATTGTAAGTGCCTAGCCAGCACAGGTGCTTGTTATGGTTGCGGTATGAGTGGTCATCAATTGAAAAATTGCCCAACACTTACATCCAAGTGGAGAGAAGATAAGCAAACTCCTCCAAGTGGTTCAAACTCCAATGCCCAAAAGCAAAACCGATTTTATGCTCTTCAATCCCGAGGTGACGAAGAGAGCTCCCTGGATGTTGTGACCGGTATGTTAAAAGTCTTTTCTATTGATGTATATGCCTTGTTAGATCCCGTTGCTACTTTGTCCTTTGTGACACCTTTTGTGGCCATGAAGTTTGAAATACTCCCCCAAGTGTTAGTAGAACCTTTTTTCGGTTTCTACCTCGGTTGGTGACTTGGTAGTGGCTAAAAGAGTCTATAGAAGTTGTCCCATTTCTTTGTCTAATAAAGCTACTTTGGTGGACTTGGTAGAGTAGTACATGTTAGACTTTGATGTGATTTTTGGTATGGATTGGTGATTTCACGTATCAGGACACTACTTCCAGTTCAAGTGCCAACGATCGTGAGTAGTAATATAACCCAACTAGTTAGTTGGGGTCGAGTCCCAAGGGAGCGGTTCGTAATTGAGAATCAATAGAAAAGCATAAATTTGTTCAAATCAATCATAGCTATAAACATTTACGAAGAAAAACATGATAAATTAAAGGGTGACATAAGTGTCAAGTATCAAAAGGGGGTTTTGTAATCAATTATCAACTAAAATGACAACTAAAAACGAAAATACAAATATGGAGACAGGATTCTTGGGATGTGATAGGATTATGGGCTAAGGTAAACAACCGGGTAATTGCTATTGATAGTAAATCCCTATAAATTGGTAACTAAGCTAGACTATAGTGGGGATAAAATTTCTCTAGAACAATTTACCCCGAATCAAATTGGTTTCTCTCGAACACCAATAAGTGGCAATGAAGCATAGCCTTCGCCTTAGTCCATTCACTCTCTCGAGCTGAATGTGTGGGAGATGGTGTAGGATTCACTCTCTCTAGCTGAACCCACGACAACCCAATAGCCACAGACCATCGATTTAGTAGTTTTGGTTTTATGGCCTCTCTCTCAAGCAAGCCAAAAACACGAAGTTAAAATTGTTTTTGCAACTATAACCCAATTAAATTCAAACACAACCACTGAACGAAATCACCTTTAAACAATGAATAAACAATCAATTAGCAATACCCAGTAGAAAATTCAACCCATATTCACATAATCACACCCCAAGAATTGGGGTCTTAGCTAGAGATAGTAAAAGGATAGATATCAATACCGAAAAGTGTTTCCATCAAGTGGGTATGATTGATATGGTCTTTACACACGTCTAAGACGAAGAATTTTCAATAGCCACTTCCAATTTCTTAGAAAATGGAAATCTTTGAATCTTCAAAGCTAAAGAAAATTGTCTCCAAAAACCAAGTTCTAAAACTAAACTACAAAAACTGAATAATGATATGATTCCCTACAAATCTGATGCTAAGCTAAAAATTTAAACGAGTATTTATAGTTGTCAAAAAGTGTGCTGCAAAGGTTCAGTTGACGCAGTTAGTCAGGATCGCGGATCCACTCGGCGATCTACCCTTTGGTTATTTTTATCGCCTTTTTGCTTTTGCCTTCAGCATCCATGAGGTCTTGTAACTTTGGGTGATAAGGCACTACATCAGAAAACTGTTTGGCGACTCGCCGACTGCTCCTTTCTATTGCCGACTTGATTTTCTCCTTTAGGGCTTGGCACACTGGAACATTAGGTGAGACAAAGGCCATTGGGCGAGTCGCCCAATGGTTAAGGCGATCCTCAGGCCTATTTTCTTCGTTCTTGCAGCTGCCTTGTTCTGTTTTGCTTAACAGTGTCCACACTTTATCCCTAAGTTCAAATACCTAAAATTCAAGGATTTATATCATTTATTGAGACAAAAATATGCATTCGAAGACACTAAATCTATTAAAATTAAGCCCTAAATGAGTCCAAATCGTGGACTCATCAACACCCCCAAGTTAAACTTTTTCTTGTACTCAAGTTCAGTAGTTCAAAAAGGATGTCTCAAACAGTGCTACACAAGACTCAATCATGAATGCACACAAGAAGACTTAACTTACTCGTGCAAGGATTAAATGTGACTCACCATTATCAGAGAATCTCAAGCTCACAATACTTGCTTCAAATGCAAGTTAAAGCTCAACAAAGGAAATAAAATGCCCTCATACAAAGAATGATTCCATATTCACACACAATGGTTCAACAATTTAAAGTTCCGAAATCAAATGCAATGCTGACACTCACAAAGATGAACACAATGTATGATTTCACGCATAGGTTTGCCTGTATTTTCTAACCAACATTTGTTTCAGCTCACTCAAGATCAAAAAGGTCTTTTCAAGGCTTGTAACGAGGTTGAGTGCAAAGGTATGGTCATTTAGGCTCATTGGCTATAGTCCTCGTGAAACATGGTGTGATCAACACTTTCTTTCCTTTTCTTCATCATTTTTCATTTGTGCTTACAAGTCATCCCATTATTCACTTTTCATGGACGGCTGGAAACCCCATTTGTTTTTGTATTTTCACAACTTTATTCCACAAATTTTTCATTCTTTTTCTTTTTCATTCTTTCCTTCTCTCTTTTTTGTTTTTGTATAGAGGGGTTCCATTTTTCTCAAAACATGGATAAAAGGGAACTTTCTTGCACGTCTTGATTTACCTTCTCTTTTCACCACACCCCCAACTTAGGCTTTTGGCCTAAGTTGGCTAAGGCTTTTGGCCTAAGTTGGCTATTTAAACAAACCACAAATCATGAGGATTATGGGTCATGGATCAATCAAAGGTCACAATGTTATCAAGTTTCTTCCAAGAAAAGGTTGAGGTTCGAAAGGTGCTCAAAAGGGATTCACACACTCACAAGGTAGGCCACAAAAAGAGGTATAATGTCAAATTGTTTCACTCTTTAAAGTTGCCTAAGATCATATCAAAAGTTCATGTCACTTAGTCAGCCAGACAAATGGGACAAATTCTAGGTGCCATCACACATGGTTCACGGTAAGCTCATCATACAAGGCATTGACACCAAAGTCAAACAGGACTCCACACTTTGGCTAGTGGACAATTTACATCACAAGAGACTCAATTCGATCTTGGCTAGTCACAACGAGATGCAGAGAGTTCACATATAGGCTACGCAACTTCATTTGGCCTCATCGTAGCCAAACATTCATTTTTGTTCAATTATGAGCACTATTCAAATCATCAATATTGATCAAAACCGATACACAAATTTGCACAAGAACAACCACTTTCAATACAAACAAGAGGTGGCAAAATAATTCTGAAAGGGTCAAAAATCATTTATAATTGAAAACACGGAGCCACAAGCTCAAACATCCACAAAAAGTAGTCTATAATCACAAATTTAGCTCAAAGCCCAAATATATAAGCAAAACATCAATATTCACAAAAGAATCACACAAAAGGTGCAAACAGTGGGCCTCACCACACCACAAATAAAAGGATTTGTCCTCAAATGTAAACAAGCTAATAATATCCAAAAATCAAAAGAAATAAAGACAAAGAGGGAGGTAAAGAGGGGATCTTATCTATTCAGTCACTCCATCTGTCTGGGCATCAGTGATCGATGCATCAGTTTGGTCTTCGGCCTCAGTACCCAGGGTCACCTCAGAAGGAACAGCAATGCCAGATCTACTAGGAGCTGCTATAGAAGTCTCGGTCAGTGATGTCTGGATCAACGACTGCATGATCGTCTCCTCAGGATCCAGCAAGTCTCCATATATGCTCTCCTCTCGTATCCCTATCTACTCTTCGTCGGTCTCAGTATCTGACTCATCAACTGCTTCCTCATCCCTGCATACATCTCCGGTTGTAACCAGAGGAATCACTGCAGTCTCAGGAGCGTCCCTGTCATCTGCTGACTCCAGCAATGAAGTAAAGTTAGTAGACTTTAGATAATTTACGTCCTTCCTCAAGTCAGCTACCTCAGCTTTCAAGGTCGTAACATCGGAGGTCTCCCCTACCTACTCTCACAAGTTATGACTCTAGTAGCCTGATCATCAACAGAAGCCCGGATGGGGGTCAGTGCAGCCAGGATAGCAGCCTCAATTATCAAAGGGACAGATTTCTCTAACCGAGTTGCCATCACGTCAGCTGAATGGGACAGATGCCCCATCTTCAGGATCATTGCCTGAGTAATCTTAGTCTGCTGGGAGGAAGTAGAGATGCCTGGAGCCTGCAAAGACGAGGGAGGAGGGGCAGAAGTACCTAAAGACCCGGAGGTTGGAGTAGGCAAAAATGCCTCTGTAGGTATCGAATCAACGTCCACCTCTGGGGATGTATCGACCGGAGCTTCCCTCCTCTTGTCAGCCTACTCTCTAGTATACTCGGCCTCAATGCACCGGATGTTAGTGGAGGAGGACGAGGTAATATCAAAATCTTTAGCAGCATCCCGGGGGACTCCAACACGCCGGCAAAGTTCTGTGATCAGTACTGGTAAGTTCAAATAGGTCTGCCTCTGCTTGTCTCTCATGACCATCTCCTGCTCTATGATAAGGCCCAAGTTGAGCTGTCTCTTCGATAAGATAGACCTTAAGCAAGCTGGCTTTGGATGTCAGAGGATAGATTCGTTTTGTGAAGGCATAAGTGAACTATTGATGAATCTGAACCAATAGCAGGCAGCTATATTCAAATCCTTCTTTTTGATCTCGACTCCCGCCTCAATCCACCTAGGAGTGGTATCAGAAATAAGGGGGGCAAGCCAACCCTTTAGATCCTCTGGAGTTTGTGTCGTAGGTAAACCTTCATATGATAGTGCAGTCCTTGGAAGCATATCTAACACAACATTAATGTACTCCTCACTGCAGCTCACTTCTACACCTCGAACAGTGACCGACTTAACCAGTATGAACTCGCTGGCCTTCTTATTACTCTTCGGCACCATTTCGCCATATGCTGTGTAGAACTCACGGACCGATGAAGGAATATACAGACCTCGAGGCCTGGTGAAAATCTGGAATCGATGCCACTGTAATAACTCTACTACACTGGAGTACTTGCCCTCTAGACCTTTTGTAAATAGTAGTTTCTCCTCGAGGATGGTTCGCAAACCAACTCCTTTTAACCTGTTGAGGAGTCTAGGTGAAGGAACCACTGGTGGAACAGGAGCCACAGGAGGTGCCAGAGTTGGCGTTGATTCTGTTGGTGTGGATGCAGGAGGGACTCTGGTAGACGTGGGGCGATATCTAGCCCGGAGCTCAAACCGTCGGGACTGTAGAGGCTGCTCATCATTAGGCTCAAATAGAGCAGCCTGGGAGCCAGTAGTAGCCCTTTCATACCTGGGTCTCTTGCCTTTTACTTTGTCACCTGGTGGAAGTTCTTGCCTTTCTCTTTCTGAAGGATTTGATCCCCATTCGTTGATTGTGATACCCTGTGCTCTTTTCCGGGCTGGTATGTCTATATTTGTTCATTCCATATCTGCAAAACATCAAGCAAAAGTTAGAAGAATTCAAATAAGATCACAGAAAAAATTGCAGGCAAACTCACCAAATCGGTCAGCGAATCACCAAATCTCTTTAGCAAGCTAGATCGGGCTCGCCGAAAGGATAGACTATAAAATTTCAGAAAAAATTGGCATGTTGGCGATGGGAAGGCCTTTCGGCGAATCGCCGACAACATTCAGCGAGTGAGGGTCATCCCACCGAAAGTTATAGTGCGAAAAGGGTTCAGTGGTGCTGATAAAGGGGAATTAAGAACTTTTGGCGAGTCACCGAGTGACCTCGACGACCTTAGGCTTCTCACTGAAAGTTACAGAACCCAACAACACATTAAGCATGAAATTGAAGGCGAGATGAGGACATTAGGCGAACCGCCGAGTGGTTCAGCGAGCTCGACTCAGCTCGCCAAACGACCCAACGTGCCTATTTTCAACCCAACTTCTCAATTTCAACGACGCAACCCTCGAAAACAAAATCAAAACATGCACAACTCAAATTCAAACAAGACTCATAACACCCATTGCCCCGGGATACTCAAACTTCTCCCGGTTTTGCCAAATTTAGCCATTTGACGACATTTGCCCTTAAGAACGATGTCACACGCTCTATCATTAGGAAAATTACGTCGTTTGGCACAAATATGGGCTACTCAAACTTCACCCAACTAAACCCAATGACATGCAAGCATAACCCCATAAAATTTAACCAATTTCAAAGCACAAGAACACAGGAAATCAACAATATAAACATTACGAGCAAGATTAATAATTCAAATCAAGCATTCAAGCATACTAATCCTATCAGAGAGGCCTAGAACACATCAACAACATAATATTGCTTGCATAAGAGTACAAATTCGATAAAAATAAACTCGAGGTTCGGAAAACAAACCTTTTATGCCGATTAAAACAAGATTGAAATGCTAGGAGGCAAAGTAATCCAAATCCAAGCACCAATCAACAACTCAAATACAGTAATAAAGAAAGAAATATATAAAAACAAATACTAAATGGGTGTGAGTTTGTGAAGATTAGAAAATGAGGGAAAGTGAAAGAATTTGAAAGTTTTGAACATTTGGCACTAAACCGTCTAGTTCTTGCCTAGTCAGTGACGTTAGTCGTGATCATCAAATAACTCGGCGACACGTCGAGTGATCACTTAGCAAATCGAGTTTTATAGGACCTCCAGTTGAATTGGGGGTCCGAACGGCGGACTAGATCGCGATCGCAAAGCAGGTCGCCGCCTCGCCAAAAAATTCCTGGGCTCGTCGAGTTTTACAGACTCCCCTTTGAAATTATCTTGAGTCCAACGACGGTCTAAGTCGGGGTCGCCTACCTTTTCGGTGATCCGCCGACTAGACCTTTAGCTCGCCAATCTGTATTTTACAAATACTTTTCACACTTTCTCCTGCATATTCAACATACCATTATTTCTGAAACAAAAATAAAGAAATAAAACCTTGGTTTGCCTCCCAAGAACCGCCTTATTTAATGTCGTTGCACGATGCAACTCAACACCTAAACCTCATTTTTTGTGTCGGCCATGGTGTCACTAGGCGACCCCTCTTTATGTTGTGAGTAGAGACACGACAACACTTGGTTTATCTGGGAGTCATGTAGCTGAATAATCATGGAATGAGAGGTTGTCTTCTGATTCAACATTTCGATATTCTCTTTTATTTCATTCAACACCCTATCTTGTTCTTCGATCTTGTGTAGAATGAGTGAGAGGACTTCCTCATTTTGTCCACCCTCCTGCTTCTTCACCTTTTTACGCTCGCGAGGGAGAAAGTGCTTGTCTTTTTTCATCGACAGTGCTATCCAACTGAGTCAGCAGTGCGGACCATTCTTGATCCTTCTCTGTCTCCCTGTTGGTCTTAATCATGCCATCAAGGAGTTGCGCTACCACTTCATAGGGTTGTTGTGTCCAACAACCTGCAAAGAGTTGATCAGCAATGCTTCTATTGTCGGAACCAAGACCCCGATAGAAGCATTCCATCAGGAACTTATTGGACATTCCATGAGCTAGGCACTGCTGTAGTAATGTCTTAAACCTAGGCCACATCTCATGGATAGTTACCATTCACACTCATCTTTCTTGTTGCAATACACAAACAAGCAAAACAAAACTAAAATTAAGTAAGTACAACCATAACTAACAAGAACAAAATTTAACTTGACTAGAAATTCTCAAATAACACCACTCCCCGGCAGCGACACCATTTTGATTTCATGTATCAGGACACTAGTTCTAGTTCAAGTGCCAACGATCGTGAATAGTAATATAACCCAACTAGTGAGTTGGGGTCGAGTACCAAGAGAGTGGTTCGTAATTGAGAATCAATAGGAAAGCATAAATTTGTTCAAGTCAATTATAGCTATAAACATTCACGAAGAAAAACATGATAAATTAAAGAGGTGACACAAGTGTCATGTATCAAAAGGGGGTTTTGTATTCAATTATCAACTAAAACAACAACTAAAAACGAAAATACAAATATGGAGACAGGATTCTTGGGATGTGATAGGATTATGGGCTCAGGTAAATAACCGGGTAATTGCTATTGATAGTAAATTGTTTTAAATTGGAAACTAAGTTAGACTATAGTGGGAGTAAACTTTCTCTCGAACAATTAACCCCGAATCAAATCACTTTCTCTTGAGCACCACTAAGCGGCAGTGAAGCACTACATTTGCCTTAGTCCATTCACTCTCTCGAGCTGAATGTGTAAGAGAGGGTTTAGGATTCACTCTCTCGAGTTGAACCCACGACAACCCAATAACCAGAGACCATCGATTCAGTAGTTTGGTTTTACGACCTCTCTCTCAAGGAAGCCAAAAACACTAGTTAAAATTGTATTTACAACTACAACCCCATTAAATTCAAACACAACCACCAAAGGAAATCACCTTTAAACAGTGAATAAACAATCAATTAGCAATACCCACCAGTAAATTCAACCCATTTTCAAATAATCACACCCCAAGCATTGGGGTTTTAGCTAGACATAGTAAAGAGATAGAAATCGATACTTAAAAGTGTTTCCATCAGGTGGGTACGATTGATATTGAAAAGTCTTTACACATGTCTAAGATGAAGAATTTTCAACACCCACTTCCAATTTCGTAGAAAATAGAAATTTTCAAATCTTCAAAGCTAAGGAAAAATGTCTCCAAAAACCAAGCTCTAAAACTAAACTTCAAAAACTGAATAATAATATGATTCCCTACAAAATATGATGCTCAGCTAAAAATTTAAACAAGTATTTATAGTTGTCAAAAAGTGTGCTGCGAAGGTTTAGTCGGCGCAGTTAGTCGGGATCGCCGATCCACTCGGCGACCGCCCTTTGGTCATGTGTATCATCTTTTTGCTTTTTCCTTTAGCATCCTTGAGGTCCTGTAACTTTGGGCGATAAGGCACTGCATCGCAGAACTATTCGGTGACTCACCGACTGCTCCTTTCTATCACCGACTTGATTTTCTCCTTTATGGCTTGGCACACTGGAACATTAGGCTAGACGAAGGCCATTTGGTGACTCGCCCAATAGCTTAGGTGATCCCCCGGCCTTTTTTTCTTTGTTCTTTCAGTTGCCTTGTTCCTTTTTGCTCAATAGTGTCCATGCTTTGTCCCTAAGTTCAAATACCTGAAATTCAAGGATTTATATCAGTTATTGAGACAAAATATGCATTCGAGGACACTAAATCTATTAAAATTAAGCCCTAAATAAGTACAAATTGTGGACTCATCAATTGGTTGCATGTATGTTATGCCTTTATCGATTGTAGGACTCGGGTGGTAAAGTTCCAATTTCCAAATGAACCTATTTTAGAGTGGAAGGGGGAAATTATATCCCTAGAGGTCAATTTGTTTCTTTCCTTAAAGCTAGGAAAATGATCTCCAAAGGGTGCATTTACTAACTTGTAAGGGTAATGGATGTTGAATCTGAAACCCCTTCTCTAGAGTCGGTTTCGGCAGTGAATTAGTTCCTGGAAGTTTTTCCTGATGATTTGCCTAATATTCCTCTTGAGTGGGAAATAGATTTTGGCATTGATCTTTTACGAGATACGCAACCTATCTCCATTCCTCATTATAGAATGGCTCCAGCCGAGTTGAAAGAATTGAAAGAGCAACTAAAGGATTTATTAGATAAGTGCTTCATCCGACCAAGTATCCCTCCATAGGGTGCTCTGGTGTTGTTTGTTAGAAAGAAGGATGGGTCTTTTAGAATGTGCATTGATTATCACCAATTGAACAAAGTGACCATTAAGAATAAATATCTCCTTCCGAGAATTGATGATTTGTTTGATCAACTTCAAGGGGCTAGCTATTTCTCTAAAATTGATCTTCATTCTGGTTATCACCAAGTAAGGGTGAGAGGGGTAGATATTCCCAAGACGACCTTTAGGACTTGGTATGGTCACTATGAATTTGTGGTTATGTCATTTAAGTTGACAAAGCCCAGGCAGAATTTATGGATTTGATAAATAGGGTGTTTAGACAATACCTTGATATGTTTGTGATTGTGTTTATCGATGATATCTTGATCTATTCGAGGGGTGATAATGAACATATGGACCATTTGAGAATCGTGTTGCAAGTTCTTAAGGACCAACAACCTTTTGCAAAATTTAGCAAGTGTGAGTTTGGGCTAAGGTCCGTAGCTTTCCTTAGTCATATTGTGTCAAGCAAGGATATTGAGGTAGACCCTAAGAAGACGGATGCAGTTAAGAGTTGGCCTAGACTTCAAACTCCTTCCGGCATTAGAAGCTTTTTGGCCGGTTACGATAGGAGGTTTGTTGAGGGTTTTCCTACATTACTTCTCCATTGACAGCTTTGACTCAAAAGAAGGCTAAGTTTGAGTGGTCAGAGGGTTGCGAGAAAATCTTCCAAGAGTTGAAAGATCGACTTACTTCCGCTCCGATATTGACCTTACTGGAGGGTACGGATGGTTTTGTTGTATATTATGATGCCTCAAGAGTGGGGTTGGGATGTGTCCTCATGCAAAATGGTAATGTAATTGCCTATGCTTCAAGGTAACTCAAAGTACATGAGAAGAATAATCCTACCCGTGATCTTGAAATAGCGGTGGTAGTATTTGCCTTGAAAATATAGAGACATTACTTGTATGGCTCCATGTGGATGTTTTCACCGATCACTAAAGTCTTCAATATGTGTTTAGTCCAAAAGACTTGAATCTCCGACAAAGAAGGTGGTTAGAACTTTTGAAGGATTATTACATGAGGGTCCTTTACCACCCCGTCAAAGCTAATGTTGTAACGGATGCACTTAGTAGATTGTCAATGGGTAGTGTGGCTCATATAGAAGATGAAAAGAAAGAGTTAGTCTGTGATGTGCATAGGTTGGCTCGGCTAGGTCTTCAACTAGTGGATTCCACCAAGGGTTGTTTCATGGTTCATAATGGCTCTGAATCATCCTTTGTGGTGGATGTGAAGTCTAACCAAGACCTTGATCCTATATTAGTTGAATTGAAAGAAATGGTACTCAAGAAGTCTGTTGAGGCTTTCTCCCAAGAGGCAGATGGGGTACTTAGGTACCAAGGACGTTTATGTGTCCCGGATGTTGATGGTTTGATGGAACAAATTTTAGAGGAAGCTCATAGTTCTTGGTATTCTATTTATCCAGGAGCCACCAAGATGTACCGTGATCTATGGGAAGTCTATTGGTGGAACAGAATGAAAAGGGATGTGGCAGGGTTTGTAGCCAAATGTCCTAATTGTCAACAAGTTAAGGTTGAGCATCAAAGTTCGGGAGGCTTGTCACAAAATATTCCTATTCCCACTTGGAAGTGGGAAGATGTGAATATGGACTTTATTGTGGGTTTGCCTCGCATGTGAAGGCAAAATGATTCGATTTGGGTCATTATTAATAGGATGACCAAATCTGCCCACTTTATTCCCGTCAAAGATTCTTATTCGGTGGAAGACTATGCTAAAGTGTACATAAGAGAGATAGTGAAGTTACATGGAGTTCCTTTGTCCATTATTTCGGATCGGGGTACTCAATTTTCTTCACACTTTTAGAAGTCATTCCAAAAAGGGCTTGGTACTAAAGTTAAGCTTAGCATGACTTTTCACCCTCAAACGGATGGTCAAGAAGAATGCACCATTCAAATTTAGAGGACATTTTGTGGGCATGTGTTTCAGATTTCAAGGGTAATTGGGATGACCACTTGCCATTAATAGAGTTTGCCTAAAAACTAGTCACCACTCAAGTATCGGTATGGCTCCTTTTGAAGACTTGTATGGTAGGACATATAGGTCTCCGGTTGGTTGGTTTGAGGTAGGTGATATTGCTCTTATTGGTCCCGAATTGATTTATGAAGCTATTGAGAAAGTTCGGCTCATTAGAGAGAGGTTGAGAATGGCTCAAAGTAGGCAAAAGTCTTACGCCGATGTGAGGAGAAGGGACCTAGAATTTGAAGTTAACGATTGGGTCTATTTGAAAATCTCACCTATGAAGGGTGTGATGAGGTTTGGCAAGAAAGAGAAACTTAGTCCCGGGTATGTAGGCCCATATCAAATTTTGAAAAGTATTGGGAAAGTTACCTATGAGTTAGATTTGCCAAATGAGTTGGCTCCAGTTCATCCGGTATTTCATGTTTCTATGCTTAAAAAGTGTATTGGAGATCCGGTATCCATTATTCCCCTAGAAGGGTTGGGAGTTGACGAAAGTCTTTCATATGAAGAGGTTTCAGTAGAAATCCTAGACCGGCAAGTCAAGAGATTGAGAAACAAGGAAATAGCTTCTGTCAAGGTTTTATGGAGAAATCATTTAGTTGAGCGTGCTACTTGGGAGACCGAGGCTAATATGAAGTCCCTATACCCTCATCTCTTTCCTTCTACTCCTATTCAAGCTTGAGGTAAGAAGTTCTTCAAGAATTTCCTTGTTTTGGAAGTCGTGTGTATTGTATGAGCTTTTCCATGATTTCCTTATGTTATGCATGATCTTGATGAAATTCATGTTTAGAATGAAAATGAGTTTTCATGATTTAAGTTCCTCATGTTGTTGTGCATGCAGTATGAGTTGCTTATTTAACTTCATGAGATGAATTGATGAACATGCTTTAGTATGGTTTTGAGAGTAATTGCATACTGGCTCCATGACATGGTGTTGAGCATGATTTTTGTTGGATAAGGTAGTTCCTCCTATGAATATGTGAAATATTGAGTTTCATGCATATTGGATTAATAGATGTAGTTCCTACTTCCTTGCATTGCATTGATTATGTTTTGAGATGTAGTTGATGTTTCCTCCTTTGAATTGTGCATTTATTTTAATGTTTCATGCATGATGGGCTGCTTCATGCTTGTCTTGAGTCTTTAACTCCTTAAGGTGACTAGATCGTCATTCGAGGATGATTGTTCCCAAGGGGGAAATATTGTAACACTCCAGAAACTAGTAGGATAAACTAGAGCTAAACGTGAGGGTAACGTCAAGAGTAAAGGGCAAGGGCCAAGGGGATTGGGTGAGGGCCATGGCTAGGTGGCCAAGGCTGCCCAAAAATGTGCCTAGCCACTGCCCACCATGACCACGAGGATCTTCACGACCCTTGGTGGCCACCACGACCCGTGGTGCCACCAATGGTGGGTGAGGCAGTGAGCCCCTCAAGCTGTCCAACATGGCCTCCTCCACACGAGCCACTTCACGGCTCGTGAAGGCCTTGACGGTTCTTGTGAGTGTCCATAGACTTGCCTTCAAGTCTGGGGATTTAAGAGGGGAGTAGCATAGCTACTGTTCAAGGGACCACGAGCACCACCACAGGCCGTGGTGCCCTTGATGGCTCGTGAAGGGGGTTGGGACCCCTGGACAGCCCACCTTAAATGAGGGTTAAATGGGTCTTTTCCTTTTTAAGTCCTATCAAAGTGAGGTCGTTTTTTATTATTTTTATACAACTATATAAGTCTTTTTAAGTCAAAATACACCCATTTACTCCATTAATTCCCAAAACCCAAATAAAAATCACAAAGTTCATCTTCTACACAAAATTTCTCTCTCTAGAACTCAAGGAAGAAGAAGAGTAGAATTAGAGCGAGGGCTTGAAGAAACAAGGATTTTCCACTCAATTTCTTTGGAGAATCATAAATAAGGTATGGAAGTCCTTCATCCTTGGATAATTTTAATCCATGGAGCACCTCCAAACTCAATTTCTAAACTAGTTATTTCCCCAAAAGTCAGGGTCAATCTTATGGGTTCTTTCCAAAAACATTTTTAATGGTTGATATATGATGGATTATGATAGAATTGATGATTTATATATGGTTTATTGTTGATTTATGATGAATTCCCCCGTGAACCCATGGAACCCTATATTCCCCTATTTATGCCTTTGTGATGTGGGTGAATTGATGAAGGAAGAATACTATGATATTGTGCTTATAGTAATTTGGATACTTGAATCATGTTATTATCCATATCTAATGTAGTAAATCTAGATGTGTTGGATGGAATGTGATTCTTAACCCAAGAGGGATGAACCATGAGAATGATACATGATTGTGGACTCATTGTATAAGCTTTATGAACATGATTATAATCTAATTGTTGTGTTGATTAAAAGGTCATTCTCAAAAACACATAATAAACATGATGTGAAAGATTTTCTCACAATATGATGATTTTATGGTTGAAAAGCCATTCTCACCAATTGAATCTATGAGCTATTTCATGAATTGTATTGGATATAGTGTCAAGGCACTCTTTCATGTATGTAAATTTAATTCAAGACTAAACATGTAATTGTGGGGCGTAATGCTTAGCACTGAGTGGATATTGACTATGAGATAGAGGCTCTCCCGTTAAGTAAGGCCGGGTTTTTAAACGTAATCTCATAAGATGGAGGCTCCCCCGTTAAGTAAGGTTGGGGTTTCTAGCAACAATCTCCTTATCCCAGAACTAAGTTCCCCCATAGGTTATTTAGCTAGTGGATCCACCTAAAAGCTAATACATGTCAGTTCTACCTTAGGCAAGTAGGACACCTCTTTTCGGTGTGGGGCTTGACACTGGATTCCATGTTAAGCTCACATGGTCTATGTCGGTTAAGTATTATTCCCACTATGACAAGAATATGAACAAGAACATGAATTATGAATGAGGGTTACTCAATAAGCTTTACTTAGCTTGGGTAGGATTATGGGATCTTATTCATGCATTGCACAAGTATGATTTGAGGGTACAAATGGTATGGTTCTCTTATGATGTGAGTAATTATGTCATAAACATGCTTATGACTTATGGTCCTCCATGATACTTTCAATGATTTTTTAACTTACAAATTGCCTGCATTCAACTAAAATGCCCCTTTAAGCATGTTTTAAGGATTTTGTGCATGACTATCATACTTGGTGCAATTTTTTACTAACCCATATTTTCTACATTTTTTCCAAAGTGTAGGTTCTGGTTCTTAAGGTGGTTATCCTTTGATTCGAGCTTGGATTTGACTATTCTCCTTGCTTGTGGTGAGTCCTCGTGATTCAAGTACGGGACTTTTCACTTTGAGTTTCTTTTGTTGTACTTTCTATTTTTGGATTATGTTGTTGAGGCTGTGACCCGATTTTTACTCATGAATTGTAATAGATGGCTAATTCAGACAAGTTAGACTTCCACTTTTCCTTTATAAAGATTTTTGTACTTAAATGCATTTTTACACTTATTGTTCTAATACTTTATGTTATGTGATTCTATGGGCTTGTATGAAACGCCTTCGGAGTCAAGTACGTTGTGTTACGTCTAAGGGGTACCTTTGGGTCATGACAGTGAGATTTTCAAACATACCCAATCATTAACTTCAAAACCGAGATCACTTCTCCTCACATCGGCATAAGACTTTTGTCTATTTTGAGAAATTCTCAACCTCTCTCTCTCTCTTATGAGTCAAATTTTGTAAATAGCTTCATAAACCAATTTGAGACCAATAAGAGCAATATCACCTCTCTCTAACCAACCACCGGAAGACCTACAACTCGTACCATACAAGGCTTCAAAAGGATCCATACTGATACTTGAGTGGTGATTGTTATTGTACGCAAACTCTATTAATGGAAAGTAGTCATCCCAATTACCCTTGAAATCTATAACACATGCCCTCAACATGTCCTCTAAAGTCTGAATGGTGCGCTCCGCTTGACCATCCATTTAAGGGTGAAAAGTTGTGCTAAGATTCACCTTAGTACAAAGCCCTTATTGGAATTACTTCCAAAAGTTTGAAGTAAATTGAGTACCCTGATCCGAAATAATAGATAAAGGAACCCCATGAAACTTCACTATCTCATTTATATACGACTTGGCATAATCTTCCGCCGAATGAGAAACCTTAATGGGAATAAAGTGGGCTGATTTTGTCATCCTATCTATTATGACCCAAATAGAATCATGTTGCCTTCGAGTGCGAGGAAAACCCACAATAAAGTCCATATTCACATCTTCCCACTTCCGTGTGGGAATAGAAATATTTTGTGACAAGCCTCCCGGACTTTGATGCTCAACCTTAACTTGTTGACAATTAGGACATTTAGCTACAAATCCCGCAATACATCTCTTCATACCATTCCACCAATAGACTTCCCGTAGAGCACGGTACATCTTGGTGGCTCCCGGATGAATAGAATATCGAGAACTATGAGCTTCCTTTAGAATTTTCTCCCTTAAACCATCAACATCTGGAACGCATAACCAACCTTGGTACCTTATCACCCCATCTCCCCCTTGGGAGAAAGCCTCCACGGACTTCTTGAGTACCGACTTTTTCAACTCAACCAATATAGGATCAAGGCTTTGGTTAGCCTTCACATCTATCACAAAGGTTGATTTGGACACAATATGGACTATGTGGCCCTTGGTGGAATCCACTAGTTGGACACCTAGTCGGGCCAATTAATGCACCTCACGAACCAATTCTCTATTTTCATCATCTACATGAGCCACACTACTCATGGATAATCTACTAAGTGCATCCGCTACAACGTTAGCTTTGCCAGGGTGGTAAAGGACACTCATGTCGTAATTCTTCAAAAGTTCTAACCAACTTTTGTAGCAACCCGTAAAACGAATAAGTGAAACTAGAGCCTAACTAGTGTGTCTTAGAGTTGATGTGGGGTTTCATGTTGTAAAATGTTGTCCCAAGCTTAGGATGAGGAGTTTAGGGTTAAACATCAAGGTATGACTTCCCAAGGACTACCCTAGGGGTCCTTGAGGAGGACCCTAAAGCCTAACCCCAATACCCCTTGAAACTAAAAAAGTTGCCAAGAAGTTTGTGAACCACGGATGGACCTATGCCCCGTAGGTCCATCCACGCCCCGTGGATGGCCTTCGTGGGTCAAGGTCCCAAAGTGGGATTTACAACCATGAACCACACCCATGCAGGACAGTCCATGGACCCATCCACGGTCCATGGATGGTGGTCCGTGGATCACACATGTAAAGGTTTGTTTGGTTCGGCTAAAGGGAGGGTAGGTTAGTAAATTCTTCCCTTGGTCAGTTTAGTTCATGGATGGTTATTATTGATTTATTAACATATTTTAAGGGTTTTAAAAGTATTAAACCACATTTTCAACTCATTATTTCAAAATCACAAAATAGAACCCACCTCTCCTCTCAAAAGTTCTCTCTCTAGAAACCTCCATTGGAGGTGAAGGATTCAAGCTTCCAAGGTCAAATCTTCAAGTTTTTCAAGGGATTTTCGTGGATTTATTCCATTAAAGGTATGGTAGTCTTCATCCTTGACTTAGTTTCTTTCAAGGAGCCAATTTCAAAGTGATTTCAAATCTCCAATGTTTCCCCTAAAGCCCTAGTTTTCAATCTATGCATGGGTTTGATTCTAAACTTTTTCTAAAGGCTTTATTGCATTGAATTGTGGATTTAGAGGTGAATTAAGATGATTTATTCCTATAACCCATGTTTTTCCCCAAAATTTTAAATTGTGGTTTGTGAGTGGGAATTTATTGATTATGCAAGTATGCTGAATTGTTGAAGTTTATATTGAATTAAGTGATTGAATCATGTCAATTTCCTATTCTATTGTAGTAGTTTGGATTTATGGGTTGATGTTGGATCATAGCCCTAAGGGGTAATTTCATGAAGGATTATGTATGATTATGATGTGAAGTATATATGTGTGATCTCAATGAAAGTGTTATGATCATGTTTAGAATGTAATTGTGTTATGATTGAATGTTATTTCTCTATTAACACTCATGAATGATGATGATGATAGAATGTGAAGAGTTTCTTCAATGTATTGTTGGAGCTTGAATTGGTAGGCTTAAGGAATCTTTTTTCTTGTATATCATAAATGATCTATTGTAATGACGACTCTCGAATCGATAGACTTATGGAATTCCTTTCCTAATGAGTCAATGAACTAATGTACCTTGAATCGATAGGCTTATGGCATTCTTTTCATGTGTATACTAAACGTAATGATGAACATGAATCGACATGCTTATGGCATTCTTTTCATGAGGATTCAAATGAGCTACCCTAATAATGAACCATGAATCGATAGTTTTATGACATTCCTTTCATGTGTAATAATGTACTTTGGGTCGATAGGCTTTGGCATTCCTCTCAAGTACAATAATGTAATGTGAATAAAATACTCTATGGGAATGTAGGCTAAGCACCGAGTGCATATGGTAAGATAGAAACTGTCTTAATGTTAGGCTAGAGTTCCAATGAACATCTTCATATCCCATAACTATGTGTCCATCTAGGACATTAGCTAGTGGATCCACCTAAGCTAAAATGCTATCTAGTCTACCTTAGGCAAGTAGAGCACCTTTTTACGGTGTGGGGTCCTATGACACCGGATTCCATAATCTAGCTCTCATGGTCTATGTCGGTTAAATGCTTATTCCCATCATTTGAGATGTGCATTATGGTTTCTTGAGGAGTTCTATGAAGTATGGGTGGTAGTATGGGATGCCATCCATGCATTGCACGAGTAGGCTTTGAAAGGGTCATAGTGAGTTCTCTAAGTCTTAATGGCTAATGTATGAATGTGTCCTAAAAGAAGTTAATGAACAATGTTGACTTGTATGCTTAAATGAGATGATGCATGCTATACTTGGATTGTATTATGAGTTACTTCCTTGTTATGACTTATTGTATATGAATGTGCCTTGCCTATGATGGCTTCAAAGGAGTACTTAGTGTGAGTAGTAGTATGGGATGCAACTTGCACATTGCACAAGTATGACTTAGGGTTGCCTTAGGTGATAGTCCTTATGTGATGATATGACTTATGAAATGTTTATGTCTCTTATGTATGAGTATTGTATGAAGATGAAAAGGTTGATTGGTAAGTTCACTTTTGGAGACCTTAAGGTGGTACTTTAGTGTGGATGGTGGTATGACATGCTATCCATACATTGCACAAGGTATAGCTTGAGGGTTCCTTGAGGTGAAGGCTTAATGTGAAGGTAATGGTTTATATGGTTGATTATATTCTAATGTGGTGAAATGACTTGTATGTTGGTTGTGTTTGAATATTATGCCTCTTATACTTATGTTCATGAAGTTTTAACAAAATGGCATAAAAGCATGACTTTCAAATACAATGTTTGTTTTAGGCATGGTTTTTGCATGGCTATCATACTTAGTACTTAATTGTGCTAACCCATATTTCTTCATGTTTTACTACAAGTGTAGGTTCCGGAAAGTGAGTTACTTTCTCTCTAGTTGAAGCTTGGATTTGAGATTCTTCCAAGGCAAAGTGGTATGTCCTCATAGATCGAGGACAAGTGTTTAGATGTTTCTTTTCTTCCATGGAAATGACTATTGTTAGACTTTTCAATTGTAAAGGGTCGTGTCCCTACTTATGTTTCAGATGTTGTTTTTAGATGGTCATGTGAGACAATAGACTTCCGATTTGTTTTTCAAGAGTTTTAAATGAGTATTTTGATTGTATGGTTTTAAATAAAGTTTTAATTCCGTACTATTTTCTATTATCGAACACAATGAAATGCTATGAGGCTTGTATGAGACCCCTTTGGGGTCAAGTACGTTGTGTCGCATCTAGGGGCTAGCCTTGGGTCGTGACAAACATGGTATCAGAGCATAAGATTTTGGAAATGGTTATTAGGATTGATGTCTCACAAGCCACGTCTAGTAGAGTCTTGTTCACTAGTGTGAGTCGCGACACATCTATGAGCGAGAGGCTATAGGACGTTAGGAAGGTACACTTCTTTCATTATTCTTGAAGTAATGCCATAGAGTTTGACTCCATAAGTTATCTCTCTTATTCCTTATCCGATGGTCTTGAAGATGTGACTTCTCGAAGGGCAAATGCTACAAGGATTGAGGGAGAAAATGGTGAGTATTGATGTCAATTATGGTTATGTGACTTGTTAGACTTGAGGTGATAGATTGTGATGTTGTCTTTAGTATGAATGGATTACTTTATGGTTATGTGTGTTGATGGTAGAAAGTCATGATGAGTTTTGAGGTATGTTGATAGAGTTGATGAAATGTGGTGTTTTAGAAATGCCTAGGTGTGATGAGTGTGAAGGTTTAGTGATGTTCTGCTCCGACCTTAGAATGGAAACAAGTGAAGTTTAAAAGAGCTTGTATAGGTTTACTCCCTAATGGGGGAATAATGTGCTTAGATGGTAAGGCATTTGAGTGTCCTTGATGTTCATGAGTTAGGCTTGCTTGATGTTCTCACCTTATGAGGTGTAGTGAGTTTGAGGAGTTTAGACCTGGTGTGGTAGACTTATATGAGACCTTGAGTGTTGTTGGTAAGGTTGTTTGTGAGCAAGAGTTCCTTAATGAGGACCTTCCTAGTTTAAAAGCACCGGTATGATGGTGGTTTCTTATACGTTGTGAATGTCTTGATTAAGGTTCCTATGTTGTTTTTCATGTTAGCCTTAGTTGGGTTTACTCCTAAGTGGGGGATAGTATGTTGAATAGCAAGGTTGTTGAGAGTTCTGATGTCCTTATCTCTTTCCTTCTATTCCTATTCAAGCTTGAGACCAAGACTTCCTTGTCGCTTGTTTCATGTTGTGGAGTCATGTGTGAAATGTGTTTCTATGGTCTCCTTATGTTATGCATGTTCTAGTTGAATTCTTGTTTATATGAGAAAATGAGTTTTCATGAAGTATGTTCCTCATGTTGATATGCATTGAGTATGAGTTGTCTATATGCTTCATGATGTTAAAATGTTGAACATGCCTAAATGTGCTTTTATGAAGAAATTGCATAATGTGCCTAATGATGTTATGATGAGCATGATATGAGTTGGAGAAGGTAATTCCTCTAATAAAATGAGAAATGTTGAAGTTATGATGCATAATGAGTTTGTAGACGTAGTTCCTACTTTCTTGAGTTGCATTGAGCTTTTTGATGTGGAGCTGATGTTTCCTCCTAGTTTTGTGCATGGTTTATAGTGTTGCATGCATTATGGGCTGCTAGTTTTGAGTTGTTAATCCCTTAATGTGTTTTAAGTGTCATTCAAGGATGAATGTTCCTAAGTGGGGGATAATGTAGCGACCCGTAAAACGATTAAGTGAAACTAGAGCCTAACTAGTGTGTCTTTGAGTTGATGTGGGGTTTCATGTTGTAAAATGTTGTCCCGAGCTTAGGTTGAGGGATTTAGGGGTTAAACATCAAGGTACGACTCCCCAAGGACCACCCTAGGGGTCCTTGAGGAGAACCCTAAAGCCTAACCCTAACAACCCTTGAAACCAAAAAGCTGCCAAGAAGTTTGTGAACCACGGATGGGACCTACTCCCCGTAGGTCCATCCACGCCCAGTGGATGGCCTTCGTGTGTCAAGGTCCCGAAGATGGAGTTGCAGACACAAACCACGCCCATGCACGACCGGTCTATGGACCCATCCACGGCCCGTGGATGGTGGTCCATGGATCACACCTTTAAAGGTTGGTTTGGTTCGGCTAAGGGGAGGGTAGGTTAGTAAACTCCTCCCTTGGTCAGTTTAGTTCTTGGACGGTTACTATTGGTTTATTAGCATATTTTGAGGGTTTTTCAAGTATTAAAACACATTTTCAACTCATTATTTCAAAATCACTAAATAGAACCCACCTCTATTCTCAAAAGTTCTCTCTCTAGAAACCTCCATTGGAGGTGAAGAATTCAAGCTTCCAAGGTCAAATATTCAAGTTTTTCAAGAGATTTTTGTGGATTTCTTCCATTAAAGGTATGGTAGTCTTCATCCTTGACTTAGTTTCTTTCAAGGAGCCAATTTCAAAGTGATTTCAAATCTCCAATGTTTCCTCTAAGACCTTAGTTTTCAGTCTATGCATGGTTTCGATTCTAAACATTTTCTAAAGGCTTTATTGCATTGAATTGTGAATGCATTGTGGATTTAAAGGTGAATTAAGATGATTTCTTCCTAGTACCCATGTTTTTCCCCAAATTCCTAAATTGTGATTTGTGAGTGGGAATTGATTGATTATGCAAGTATGTTGAATTGTTGATGTTTATATTGAATTAAGTGATTGAATCATGTCAATTTCCTATTCTATTGTAGTATTTTGGATTTATGAGTTGATGTTGGTTCATAGCCCTAAGGAGCAATTTTATGAAGGATTATGTATGATTATGATGTGAAGTCTATGTGTGTGATCTCAATGAAAGTGCTATGATCATGTTTAGAATGTAATTGTGTTATGATTGAATATTATTTCTCTATTAACACTCATGAATGATGATGATAGAATGTGAAGAGTTTCTTCAATGTATTGTTAGGTCTTAAATTGGTAGGTTTAAGGCATCCTTTTTCTTGTATTGATGGATGTGTCTTTGACTTAATGAATATGAATCGATAGGCTTATGTCATTCCTTTCATAAATGATCTACTGTAATGACGACTCTCGAATCGATAGGCTTATGGCATTCCTTTCCTAATGAGTCAATGAACCAATGTACCTTGAATCGGTAGGCTTATGGCAATCCTTTCATGTGTATACTAAACGTATTGATGAACCATGAATCGAGTCCGGGTTTCTAGTAGAAATCTTTTTATCCCATAAACTATGTGCCCTCATAGGTTACTTAGGTATTGGATCCACCTAAGATAAGATTATGGTTCTACCCTCGGCAAGTACGACAACCTCTTTTTTTGTGTGGGGTAAACATAGGATTCCTTGTTAAGCTTACATGGTCTATGTCGGTTAAAGATTATGTCCCCAATATGGTAGTAAAATGAATAAGAATATGAACTATGAACTATGGGCACTTAAGAAGCTTTACTTACTATGAGTGAGAGTATGGGATCTTACTCATGCATTGCACATGTATGCTTTGAAGGTATCTATGGTGTGTTCCATTTATGTTATGATGATCTATGTAATGAATATGTTTATGGCTTATGCTTATGATGTATGTTTGATGGATTCTTGCCATATTTGCCTTCCATGATATGATTGACTAAAGGCGAAAGATTCCCTTGTCTATGAGAAGTAAGCTAAAGGATAAGATCAAATATGATAAAGAGGTAGTATTTCCTAATGTTATACTTAGCCTAGATGGGATTATGGGGTCTCATCTATGCATTGCACAAGTATAACTTGAAGGTTACTTATGAAGTTTCTCCTATGTTAAAGTGGAATTGAGTATGGACTAAGTTTATGAATATGTGGTATTTCCTATCTTGTTGAATTATGCCTTATGTTGACTTATGCTCATGTTATGCCTATGTTGGAGATTATGCTTATGATTATGTTATTGTCTCTTATGCTTATGACTTATGTCTTAGATTGGCTAACACTTTTTCCTATGCTCTTATGATGTTATTCTAGGTAACATATTTAGTAAATTTTGTACTAATGCATACTCTTGCTTACATTCTTATCAAATGTAGGGTTCGGTGATCTTGAGTTCCATTCTTGAGGATAAGTTTCTAAGGATCAAGGAGTTGAAGAATTGGTGAGTCCTCATAGCTTCGAGGAAAAAGCCACCATTTCCTTTATGTCTTTTATTTTCATGTTTTTAGACTATTGTAGGGGTTGTGTCCCAAAGGTTTTATTCAAAGTTGAGTTTTGATGGTTTGAGACAAAGTGTAGTAAGACTTCCGCTTGTTTTTACAAAAGATTTTGATTGTATAAATAAAATTTATTTTTTTTGTATTTTTCTATTATCTTATGTTGTGATATGGTAAGGGCTTGTATGAGAGCCCTTCGGGGTCAAGTACGCCATGTTACTTCTAAGGTGTACCCCTGGGTCGTGACAAACTTGGTAATTAGAGCAAAAAGGTTTAGAATGGTTCTAGGATTGTCTCAAACCACATCTAGTAGAGTCATGTTCATAAGTGTGAAGCGCGCCACATTTATGAATAGGAAGCTCTTAGATGAGTAGGAAACTTCACTTTTTCATTCTTTAAGTCGTGCAATAGAGTTTAACTCTATTAGGTCTTTCTCCTAATATGTGCCCTATGGTTTTCAGGTTATGGCTGATACAAGGGAAAATGCTAGGAGGAATGAGGGAGGCAATGTGGAGCAAGAGGTTCTCCAAGATCCTCCTCAAGCTCCAATTGATCCTTCGGATATGTCGAATGCGGAGTTTAGGTCTACTATCCAATTGTTGGCTCAAGCCTTGACAGCGCAAGCCAATAGAGAAGTTGTAGCTCCGACGAACCCAATAAGGGGACTGGTTGCTTCTAGAGTGAGGGAGTTTTTAAGGAGGTACCATCCGGAGTTTTATGGCTCCAAGGTGGAAAAGAATCCTCAAGAGTTTGTAGAAGAGGTCTCTAAGATGTTAGACTTTATGAGAGTGACTCCGGTAGAGAAGGTGGAGTTAGCTTCTTGTCAACTCAAAGGGGTTGCACAATATGGTTTGATCAATGGAAAGAGACTAGACCGGTAGGATTTGTCCCTATAGAGTGGGAAGGGTTCAAAAGTGATTTTCTAGATAGGTTCTTCCCTTTAGAGATGACAGAAGTTTTGGTTCTTGAGTTCATCAACCATAGAGAAGGTGATATGAGTGTTAAGGAATATTCATAGAGGTTCACTCAATTGTCTAAGTATGTTCCAATTCTAGTGTCCGATCCTAAATCGGGAATGAAGAAGTTTGTGTCGGAATTGTCTGATTTAATGGTAAAAGAATGTCGTATGGCCATGTTTGAGCATGATATGAATATCTCTCATCTTATGGTTTATTCTCATCAAATTGAAGAAGATAAACTTAAAGAAAGGTCTAGGGAGAAAAAGAGGTTTAGGATTGAGGATGATAGCTCTTCTCTTGGAAGATTCTCCGGACAAGGTCCTTCTATGTTTCCCCCAAGATTTAGTGAAGAGAGGGTGTAACACTAAGCCTCGGAGAGAGAGAGATAGTAAATCTTTGTTGCCAAAACATTCTTATGCTAGGTGTGGAAAGAGACATGAGAGTAGATATTTAGCCGGTATGGAGGGTTGTTATCGTTGTGGTGAGAGTTGCCACAAGATGAGAGATTACCCGGTGCTTAGGGCTAGGGGAAGAAAGAGAAAGCAAATGAGGTCCTATGCTCTACAAGCTAGAGGTGAACAAGAGGATCCTCCGAATGTTTCTCCCGGTATGTGTTTTATGCTTTATTAGATTTCGGTGTTGTTTGGTCTTTTGTGACTTCATCTAATAGACTTTGAAGTTGTCTTTACTATGAATAGTGCTTAGAAAGTCCATTTAGCCTTGCTCCCAAGGGGGAGATGGTGTACCTTGATGGCAAGGTCATTATGTGTTTATGTGTTGCCATGATTTCCTTATATGATGCATGTTCATGAAAGTTTGTGATTTAAGAGAAAAGGAGTTTACATGATTTATTTCCTCATGTTGTAGTACATTAATTATGAGTTGTCTAATTGACTTCATGAGATATATATATATAAGCATGCTTTAGTTTGAAGTTGAAAGATTCCTCCTTAAATAAAATGATTTTCGAGAATTAATTGCATATGAGCTCCATGAGTGTATGTTGAGCATGTTTTAGCTAGGAGATGGTAGTTCCTCCTTAAATATGAGTAGATATAGAATTTCATGCATTTTGGGTTGATTAGATGTAGTTCCTACTCCCTTGTGTCGCATTGAGTAGGTTTAGTTTGGAATAGAAGTTTTCCATCTTTTTTCATGTGCATTTAGATGAGTTGCATGCATGATGGGCTGCTAGTCTAGAGTCCTTTCCTTTAAGAAGTGTTTGGAAAGGACGAATGACCCCAAGGGGGAGATATTGTAACACACCATAAATTAGTAGACCATCTAAGGTTAAATTGAGGGCTAGAATCAAGACTTGAGGGCATGACCAAGGCAAAGGGGCAAGAGCCAAGGATGCCCCATGCTTGCCATGACACTACCCATGACCAAAAGAGCCTAGACTGCTCGTGGTGGCCACCACAGATCGTGGTGCCATCTATGGTTGGTGAGGCAGTGTGCCTCTCAAGGCTGCCTCAAATTGGCTCACATTAATGAGCCACTTCACGGCCAGTGGTGAAGACCACAGCCCATGGGAAGGTTCGTGATAATGCCTTAGAATGAGGCAGGCCAAGACACATTAGCGAAGTCACTGCCCAAGGACCACAGACAGGACCATGGCTCGTGGTCTTGACCAAGGCTCATAAGCCCTGTCGTGGTGCCTGGCACCATGGATGCCTAGTGAGGGGTCGTTTAGTAAATTCCTTTTTAGTTGGTTTTAAGTGGGGATCAATTTATATGGACTTTATTCACCTATATAAACTATTTAGAGTCATTAACCGCCTTAACTAAGTCATTAATTCCAAAACCCCAAAAGATCCCAAAGTTCTTCATCTAAAAAAAATCCTCTCTCTAGAAAACCCAAGAAGAAGAAGAAGAAGAAGAGAAGCTCAAGCTAGGTCAACTTCCTCCATTGTGGCAAGCATTGTGAGGGATTTATAATCAAGGTCTGTTAGCTTATTCATCTACGGATTCTTCCATCCATATATCCCCCTAGATTTCCCCCAATTGTGAAGGTGAAATCCCCAATTCAAGTTAGGGTTCCTTCCAAAATTGTGGGTTTAGTTGAGTATGATTCCAATTGAGTGGATAGTGCTTGTTTATGACTGTTTTAGTATTGAATCATGATAATATGATGATATTGTATGTTTCCCATAGCTAAACCTAGTTTAATTGATGAAATTGAAGAATGTGGGTTAATGCCTTGTGAAGTGAAATTGAGGATTCGTAGATGTTCTTCTAGAATTGATGCTATGTATAATAATTGTTCAAGAATAGAATCATGTAAACATGAATTGAATTAGATTAAGGTACACATGATCGATCTTGACTAGTAATGAATGAGATTGAGCCTTTATGATGAATTAAGACTAGAATTCTTTAAAGATGAAGCTTGTGACTAGATTATCTTGTGATGTAGATATGTATGATGATTGTAAAAAGTAAAGCTTTGAGAGTAAGGCTTGTAGTCATGAATGATGATCATTAGGGCTTTTAGAGTAAAGCTAATATGATGAACTATGGATGCTATGGCTTGGAGAGTAAAATCTATATGAGAATAGAAGGATAATGAATAGGATTGTGATGAAAGATCTTTACCTACCTAATCTACCTTATGAATGGTTGAATGCATTAAGTGATAGAATCACATGAGTTAGGATGATATCCATGTATAGTGCATGAACCCTAGGTGTGATGATTAAGAGTAATATTTGGACCTCAAAGAGGTGAAGTATGAGATTATTTTTGTAGTAATTGAACTACTTGAACTATGCATGTATCCATGTCTAACGTAGTCATTCTAGATATGTTGATTTGATATGATTATGAATGTATCCATGTCTAATGTAGTCATTCTATATGTAATGATTTATTATGATCTTTGACCCTAAAAAGGGCAATATATGATATTATGCATGCTTTATGAAGTTTAGTACATACTTTAGAAACACTTTGAGAGTAAAGTAAATATGTTCATGATCTAGTTGTTGTATTGTAGAAAGGTTATCCTCATACACACAGTTATGCATGAATAAGATATGATGTTAAAGGTTTGTCACATGCAGTGATTCTAAGGTTGGAAGACTAGTCTCACCTATTGAATCTATGAGCTATAGTATGGGTTATGTTGGATTGAGTGTCAAGACATTCTTCCACAAATATGAACCTAAGTCAAGACTTAATGTAAATTCAATGGGACTTAATGCATAGCACCGAGTGGATATTGAATATGAGATGGAAGTTTTCACCCTAGTTGAGTTCGGCTTCCCAATGAAAGCTTCGAAACTAGTTGAGTCTGGCTGTCCAAATGAGTCCCTTCTACCTTAGTTAGGTCCGGGTTCCCAAAGTATGTATCTCATTAGATGGAGACCTTCTTCCTTAATTGAGTCCGGGTTTCTAGTAGAAATCTTTTTATCCCATAAACTATGTGCCCTCATAGGTTACTTAGGTATTGGATCCACCTAAGATAAGAGTATGGTTCTACCCTCGGCAAGTAGAACAACCTCTTTTTTTGTGTGGGGTAAACATAGGATTCCTTGTTAAGCTTACATGGTCTATGTCGGTTAAAGCTTATGTCCCCAATATGGTAGTAAAATGAATAAGAATATGAATTATGAACTATGGGCACTTAAGAAGCTTTACTTACTATGAGTGAGAGTATGGGATCTTACTCATGCATTGCACATGTATGCTTTGAAGGTATCTATGGTGTGTTCCATTTATGTTATGATGATCTATGTAATGAATATGTTTATGGCTTATGCTTATGATGTATGTTTGATGGATTCTTGCCATATTTGCCTTCCATGATATGATTGACTAAAGGCGAAAGATTCCCTTGTCTATGAGAAGTAAGCTAAAGGATAAGATCAAATATGATAAAGAGGTAGTATTTCCTAATGTTATACTTAGCCTAGATGGGATTATGGGGTCTCATCTATGCATTGCACAAGTATAACTTGAAGGTTACTTATGAAGTTTCTCCT
>JAJOOR010009875.1:0-44987 GCA_036250505.1 Solanum acaule
ATCTATACTACCTTAAAAGCATGAACTCCAAAACTTGAATGTTGAATTACTATAATATCCTTAATTAAAAATACTCAATTTATTTTATTCATTAATTTAATTATTTGTGCTATATTAAAAATAAATACCTTTTCACATTAAAGAGTTGTGCCTTTTCCAAAAGGTTGCGACTTTTTAGATGGGTTGTGACATTTTCGTTGAGTTATGACTTTCCGAAGGGTTGTGATTTTTCCAAAGAGTTGTGACTTTTCCAAAGGATTGTGACTTTTTCAATGAGTTGTGACTTTTCAAAGGGTTGTGACTTTTTCTATGAGCAATGACTTTTTCGAAAGGTTGTAACTTTTCTGATAAGGCACAATTAACACCTATTCATACTACTATTTGTTAACTATAAATATAGGAGTTTCCTCTCATTTTTAAACTACAATTTTTTTAAAGTTTTGTACTCTTATTCTTCTTAAAAAATCTCAAGGGTTATTTGCAACAATTGATTAAGTTCAAAATTCAACGAAATACGAGGTATCACATAAGAAATAGTTGGTGAATAAATTATAGCAAATCATTCAACAATTTACACTCGTATTTTTCTTACGATTTTCATGAGTTAACACTGACGGAAATTTGTGGGAAAGACAATAATAATAAACAAATATGAAAATAGTCACATGATTTGGGTAAGATATTTCTTTTTTGTTTTTTCATTTTTTATTCTCTTACCCTCACAAAGGAGTTTCTTTCTAATTTTCCTAAAACAATGGGCTTCAACATAGTCCATTGAATTGTTAGTTTGGTTGTTAAATCCACTATTTCAAAAATAGAATCTAACTTTTACTTATAATATGATAATGTAATCACGATAATAATTATTTTTAATAGATATGTAAGTACAAATGAACTGATCAATTAATGTTTTAGTGGCAAGAGATTCAATCAAATGGAACACTATAGTGAATAAAGCATGAACATATATTTTCGTCTTCCTTCTTCGTTGGTTACGTATTGTTCCATATATTTTTTTCTTTTTTATATTTATATTGACTATGGAATTTTCTTAGTATGATTTTCCTATTATTTTGTGTTCATTTTAATTGAGAAAATGTTACGTCACAAGATACACTCCTTGCTAGCTATATAAAAATTGATAAGAAAATAGTGATTGATAATGATCTTAAATCAAATTAAAGATTCTATAAATAATACTGAATTTTATTCATCTATAAACTTTTATTATTGAAAAAGTTTAATATTTCATATCACGATACATCTCCTATAAGATACTAGATTCTTTCATTTTACAACAACTATATGATATGTATGTGGCAGCCACAAGGAGAAGACTACAATTCTATAAAGATAAGGTAGAAAGAAGTGAAAAATAATTTCACTAAAGGTGATGTTGTTCATATGTTATAATAAAATTATGCTACTGATATATATATATATATATATATATATATATATATACACACACACATACACTGAAACCTCTATTTAACCATCATTTGTTATAACAACAAAATACTTTTTTTTTTGTTATTGTAAAATTATCTCTTTATAATAGTCTTACTCAAGTATTAATTAATTGAGTAATAATATTTTGTAAAAGATAGATTGTGTATAAAGATAAAATATTGAAATATTTATGGTAATCCTTATTAGTGTCGTGCACATACTACATTTCAAGTATGAATATTTAAGAGAAAAAAGGTGTTTAAATGGTGTCCATTCATGTTCTTAACCTTAAGAGGAAAGGCTATTGATGACATTTTTTGTATTGATATCTTTTTAAAAATTTTGTCGGTTAGATTTGCTTACAAAATTGAGTGAAGTAAAAATACTACTAAAGAAATGTCACTTTCTCCCCACATATAAACTTTGAATGTATTTTAAAATGTTTCAATGATATCTGGTTATTTTGATCTCAAAATACAAGTAACTCCATGACAATTTGTATTATTTACTTAAAAACACTTGGCCTATGTTCTTTCAATTATAATTATTTACTAAAAAGCTTTAATTTAGTAATATTAATTCTATTTTATAGCATAGTATACTATATATACAATGCACACGTGCATTCCGTAAAACTAGTATATATATATAATGTCTGTTTGGTGATTTTTTTTTCTTTTTTAATAATAAAAAGCAATAGCTAGATAACTGCATATATTTTTAGAAAATGTCAACGAATGTCTTGAAAAATTATTAGTCCATATGAATTTGTATAAATGGCATGGAGAAATATATAGAAAAAGTTAGTTACACATTTAAACTATAATAGTGACCTATTACACACATATACTACTCAAATGTGAATTTTCTTACCCCCGCTAAAAATGACGTGGCAAAAAAATAAAACAAAAATAAAAAATAGGCGCATCAATTTGAAATTAAAGTAAAAAAAAGAGAAAATGTTAGAATCCTCTTTTCCACCCCCACCCGCCACACCTCTTATTTTTTTACCCCCACCCCCATTGTCCTATTCTTCTTTATTTTTTATTCCCAATGTTTTAGCACAAGTTTTTTTAATTCGCAATTAGGCTAATTCTCATAGATTTGTTAGTGAATAATTCTATTTTATCTAGAAAAGTTTCGGTTGATTGTTTCTATCTTTTTGATATTTTTTTTGACTTTGTTAAAAGAAATTTTGGTTGTTCATCAGTTTTTGGGTTTGGGGGTGATAGCAACTTTATGGGTTTGGTGGTGATGGGTGGCGGGTGACATTAAAAGAGGTAATTGAAGATAGTGAAGAAGAAATAATTGATATTAATAATGGTGGTGGTGATATTTGGTGTTGGGGGACAAAGAAGAAGAAGAATTGAAGGTGATATAGAGGTAGTGAAGAACAAAATCAATAGTGAAGGTGGCCGGATATAATTTTTCCGATGAAACAAGAATCGAAATAGGTGGGGTTCAGTGATAAAGAAGATATAATTATTAGAGATTTAAAATAATGAATCAGGAATTAATGAGAGTAAAATATAGTTAACAAAAGAAAAGTGAATTAATAAAGAAATGAAAACAAAAAATTATAATGTGTGACATGGCGCAGATGTAGCACTAATGTGGCAGCGAGTGTAATACACCACATAATGTGAGAGTGGTGTTACACGTCTCAGGATGGTAATAAATTAACTTTGAGTAGTAAAGGTGTGTACTAGGTCACCGTGATAGTTTAAACTTGTAACTAACTTTTCAAGACAAGTTCATGGGGCAATCTATGAGTTTTCCCAAAAATATGTCACATAATTATGGACTAGTTAAGGTGAATATAATAATTGGGAAAATGTACAAGTACCCTCTAGACTATGACGGAAATTCTAGAGACACATCTTAATTAAACTAAGGTCCTATTACACCCCCTAAACCCATTTGTTTTTCTAACTTTTTACACCTTTTGGTTTACGTGGCACACTCCGTGACTCCAGGGCACGTTAGCCAAAAGATGTACAAAATTATATAAAAAATGAGTTCGGGGGTGGGGGGGGGGGGAGCATTTGGACCTTAGTTTAGTTAAGGTGTGTCCCTAGAATTTAGATCATAGTTTATGGGGGTACTTCAGTCTTATCCCTATAATAATTAACAAAAAGATCAAGACATATTTAAAAAATTTAAGGCAATAAATATATAAGGAAATTTCATGAAACAAAATGAAGGTTTTGAAAAACAATAGAATTTTTTTAAAAGGTAAGTTTGTTTGGTGTGGAGGGAAATAAGTTTCATAAGAGACATTTCAAATTCATTGTCCTCTCCACATTCACCCAACATCCCCCATTCCCATCACTTGACTATCGCACCATGAATCATCACTCCCCACCCCTTTCCGCCTATAGTATTTTGCTACATTATATATAAATATTCTTCGAATAATATTTTTTTTCACTTATCACACACTAGAAAATAAATAAGAACCCTCTTTATTTGGTCAATACTTATTTATTATTAATTTTAGAAGGAGGAATGTTCGAGGAGACCCTTCTTCTTATCCTAATTTGACTAAACTTATGTGGCATTAATTTTGATGAGTCAGATAGACTATGCGGTTTCACATATATAAAAGTGAGTGAACACAAAATTTTGAATTAAAAAATATATAAAAAAAGATTACAAGGGTGGCGGTTTGGGCGAGGGGGGGGGGGGATCCTAGAAACAAAATAAAAAGAATTTAAAAAATGAGATAAGGTACAAGTACCACCCTAGACTATGACGAAATCCCAGAGACACACCTTAGCTAAACTAAGGTCCTATTACCCCCTGAATCCATATTTTTTTGTAATTTTGTACATCTTTTTGGCTTACGTGACATCTAAATATCTCCAATGCGCCTCAACTGGGTGAAGTCACGGGATGTGCCACTCAAGCCAAAAGGTGTACAAAATTATTTTTAAAAAATGAGCTTAGGAGGGTACTAGGACCTTAGTATAGTTAAGGTCTTTCAAGCCCCAAGGCTACCCCCTGGACGTAAACACGAGATCTAGGATCACGAGTCATCCCAAGCTAACCCTAAGCTGTCATATCATGAGCATACTAAAAGATTACTAAATAAAATATACTATGCGGAAGCTTTACACCATAATTAACTTAAAGTGGGGAATACGCAATACTGATCTAAATATATAAAAGACTATCAGTTTAATAACAACTAGATGATCAAACTCAAAATGAAAACTGGATCTAGTACTATGTCTAAAAAAGCCTCTAACTGACTAGAGTTGCTGGGACAAGCCCCCAACTAACTCTAGAAAAACTGAAAACTGAATAAAAAGACGAAAGTGTGAAGCATGCCTATTGTCCTCGAAGTATGAGGACTCACCATTGAAGTTGCTGAACTCTAGATTGAGAACCGATCTATGCGTGATCTGGATGTTGAGTACTGAACCAACATCATGAAAGGATGTAGCACAAAGTATGCATCAGTACTTGGAATGTACTGAGTATGCGTGATATATAATATAGTTGAATAAAATATATAAACTGAACAAAGCATACTGAGCAATGATATAATCTGAACTGAATGTAAACGCAGGAATATACTGAAGACTGAACTAAATGCAATGACTAGGTACTAATTCTGAACATGACATACTAAGACTGAATGTTGAAATATAACTAAAAACCTAGTCAAATGCACTGGAGTCTGACTGTGGCAACTACTATTAACCGACATAAAACCATGTGAGCTAAATGCAGAGTCCGATGTATAAGCCCACCAAGAGGACCCAATATACATTTCCAGGGGTATAAAGGCATAACTGTTTGATGTATATGCCCCAATATACATTGCCAGGGGTATAAAGGCATGAATGGTGTGATCACTAAAGCTAATGCCTAACAAAGGGGACGAATAACCCTACAGGGCATGTAGTTTTGGGACTATAAGGGTACGCTGAACCCTACTCCAACTCGGTCTAAGCCTACTCCCAACTCGAATGTGTATAAACAACACAACTGAAATACTGCATAACTCAATGTTCTGACATGAAAATATGAGAATGCAACATTTAAACACTGACAATGAAACATTCTTAACTGAAGCATGTATATATGTTTATCTGACCTAACTAGTGTAATTCATGAACTAAACGAATCTACACAACTAGGGTTCTGAATTTCATGCAAGGAACTAAGCAATAATGTTATGAAATCATGATAATCTGATTAAGAATACTATAACAGTCAAATTTCAACAATCATATAAAGTTCTAGAAGCCCTAGGTTTAAACCAGATAAAGGGAATCAAGAATATGAATGAATTCTAGGGACCCAGTGGATGCAATGAACCTACTAGTGAAATCCCACATACCTGGTGACAAAATTCACAGAGAATTTCAAGGCTGAAACTTGAAGAACACCACTGCTTGTTTTTGAAAGAAACCAGCACCTCTTTCTCCTCTTTTCATTCTAATTTGGATGATATTTGGAGAATAAGGGTTCTGGCTATGTCTGACTAGGTTATTAGGCTTATTATGAGTAAGACGACGTTGTTTAGGCATCAAACGACGTAGTTTAAGTGCCCAACACATAGGGGAAAGGACCAAAACGTCCCTAACTTAATTCTGATGAAGCTCATCCACGAAGGGAATGATGGTCCGTCATTCGACCTACCAGCCATCATTTGGGTTCGTCAATCAAGTCTACCCGACAGGGCTTCACTAAAACAAACGTAACTTTTTACTCGGAGATGTGAGTTTATCAAACTCGGTGGCGTTGGAAAGAGGATTGAATTATCTATCATTTGGTATGTCATGGGACACCTAATTCCTTTTGTGCTAAGGGTTATGGCCATTTGAAGTTGACCCAACAACAATTTCCTTCTATCTAGTTATTGACCTCACCTACGGTCCGTAGGTCCAACCACGGACCACACTGGTCGATCGTGGGTGGGGCTAGAGACTATAAAGATTTGGACCTTAACGACGAAACCCCATCTATGGTTGGTGGTCCACCTACGGTCCGTGGGTTGTTCCGTCGGTACTGTCACCAGTTTTCTGAAAACTAGGATTTTTCTTCATTTTGAGATCTAAGGTGTTACATTTTCTCCCCCTTGGGAAAATTCATCCTCGAATGAAGTCTAAAATAGCTGAATAAGGAGGGAAGGAGCTGCAATCCCTACCACTAAGTACTAGAAACTGATATCTAACTGAACTGAGTTCCAAGAACATGCAAATATGCTGAAAATGCAAGTATAACTGGAGGAACATGATACTAAGACTCAATTTATGCATGAGTGAACTGAGAGGCTCGAGAGGGACTATTACCTCACGGGGAAATGGAATCAGAAGAAAGAGATGAGGATACTTAGCATTCATTGCTGCTTCAACTACTCATCCACCTTAGGAATGCATAAGCGGCCATCTCCCCCTTGGGAGAAAACCTCTATTTTCTGCTGTTGAACTAAACCTTCCTACTGAAATAATATATGATCACTATCATGTTTACCCTTAACCTCTGATACCAATGATGGTTCTGATATACTCTAGACTATCACACCACCATCTGATGTGTCCGTAAGAATAACTCCTAAGCGTGCAAGCCGATGAACATATTTTGCTAATTCCTTTCATTTGTCCTTAACATGTGCAACACCACCCTCTAGATCACCATTCTGGCCTTAAAGTAAGAGATAATTCGACCTATAGGAACTGAACTACTACCCTTCCATTCTAAACTAACTTGTTAGAAACTGAAACCAAACTATCCAAGTTTTACAATCGACTAAGGCAATAGGAATGTAACCAATCCATGTGTAGAATGATATCAAAATCTACCATTTCTAACTCTACAAGATCTTCTAAGGTGACTTTCTAAGAGACCGTCACACGGCAATTTTTGTATACCCGTCTAGCTATAACTGGGTAACCAATTGGAATAGAGACTAAGAAGGGTTTTGAAGGAGTTTCTGGAGTGACACCTAACATTACTGCTATAAGGAGAGTTACAAAGGTAAGAGTAGCCCTTGGATCTAACAATGCATAAACATCTAATTGAAAGACTCGTAACATACCAGTGACCATATTAGGAGAATCTTCCAAATCCTGGCTAGCTTAGAGAGCATAGAACATGCCTTTGCGCTGACCACCACCTATATTAGATTACATACCCTGCTGAGTTGGGCAATGTGTTGGTGCTGTAGATTGAGCCCTACTATCATTACCTTCTTGCCCTTGCCTAGTAGAAGGGGAATCCTTCACCCTATGACCAAACTGGCCACATCCAAAACATCTTTCCTTGTCTGCAAGATACTCGCCTAGATGGTTCTTACCACACTTTGGACAAGTTGGGAAGGTCCTATTTACTGAAACACTTCCTTAAGACTTAGAGTCTGGTGCCACACTATTCTGATCTAGTTGAAACTGTGAGTGATTTCTACCACCCGACTTCTGCTGAGAGTACTCATAGTTCCCTGTTCTAGCTTTCTTGTTGACCTTAGTTATTTCCCTAATCATATCGCCCTCCACCTGATGAGCATGAGTTATGAGCCTAGAGATATTCATATCTTCTAACAACATGGCATTCCTACACTCTGTCTTCACTAAGTCAGATACCCTAAATAGAAACTTACTCATTTGTGCCCTTGGATCGAGAATCATGTGTGGAGCATACCTAGAGAGTTGGGTGAACTTAAGTCTGTAATCCCTAAGCTTTAGCCTCTCTTAACTCCCTCGAGAAGAACCAATACAGGAAAGATCCATTAAAACACTCCCAACTCATATGAGCTGCATCCTACGCCTATTTTCTTTCCACTGAAGGAACCAAATGTGAGCCACATCCTTAAGCTGGTAGGATGCCAACTCTACCCTATTATTACCAGTTACTTGTATCACTCTGAAGATCTTCTTGGCCTCATCAATGAAGTTTTGTGGGTCCTCACTAACCTGTGACCCTACAAACTCTAGTGGATTCATTTGAATGAATTCTCGAACCCTAGTTGTTGCTGATCCACCATTAGTATTAGTAGGAACTGGGACCTGTTGATTGTTCTGGTTGGCTACACTCTAAGCCAAAATTTGAATCACATTCTGAAACTCAGCATTTGAAACCTCATGGCCTGGGACTGCAGGAACTGCCTTAGTAATTCGTGCATTGGCATTCCTTGGGTAAGCTCCATGAGGAGGCATGATCTAAAATGATTAACGACGAGTTAGAAAGGAAATCATACCCACGCACGATAAGAATAGCAATAAAGTGAAGTTTTTCCTAAAACACTTCATAGCGTCCCTCTTATTAGATGTGGTGCACTTCACACCCATGAAAGAGACTCTACTTAGTGCGGCTTTCAGACATCCTAGGACTGTTGAACCTAATGCTCTGATTCCAAGTTTGTAAGGCCCTAAGGCTACCCCTAGACCTAAACATGGGACCTTGGATCACGAGTGATCCCAAGCTAACCCTGAGCTGCCATATCATAAGCATATTAAAAGATTATTAAATAAAATCTACTATGCGGAAGATTAAAACCATAATTAACTAAAAGTGGAATATACCCAATATTGATCTGAATATATAAAAGACTATGAGTTCAATAACAACTGGAAGATCAAACTCAAATCTTAAACTGAATCTAGTACTATGTCTGAAAAAGCCTCTAAAAGACTAAAGTGTAAAGCATGTCTATTGTTCTCGAAGTATGAGGACACACCACTAAAGCTGCTAAATTGGAGATCGGGAACTGATCTATGCATGATCTGGATGCTGAGTACTTGAACCTACATCTTGAAAGGATGTAGTGCGGAGCATGCGTCTGTACTTGGAATGTACTAAGCATGCATGATATAGAATATTGCTGAATAAAATACATAAACTGAACAAAGCATACCGAGCAATGATATAATCTGAACTGAATGTAAATGCTGGAATATACTGAAGACTGAACTAAATTCAATGACCAAGTACTAATTCTAAACATGACATACTAAGATTGAATGCTGAAATATAACTGAAAACGTGGTCAAAAGCACTGGAGTCTGACTGTCGGAGCTCCTATTAATCGACAAAAAAACACGTGAGTTAAATGTGGAGTCTGATGTATATGCCCCATCGAGAGGACACAATATACCTTTACAAGGGTATAAAGGCATGACTGTTCGATGTATCCGCCCCATCGATAGAACCCAATATACCTTCCCAAGGGTATAAAGGCAAGAATATCGTTATCACTAAAGCTGATGCCCAACAAAAGGGACTGATAAACCTACGGGACACGTAGTTCTGGAACTATAAGGGTGCGATGAAACCTAATGCAACTCGGTCTAAGCCTACTCCCAACTATAATGTGTATAAACAATATAACTGAAATACTAGATAGCTCAATGTTCTGACATGCAAATATGAGAATGCAATATTTAAATATTGACAATGAAACATTCTTTACTGGAGAATGTATATTTGTTTATCTGACCTAGCTAGTGTAATTCATGAACTAAAGGAATCTACACAACTAGTGTTTTGAAGCTCATGCAAGGAACTAAGCAATAATGTTACGAAACCATGATAATTTGATTAAAAATACTATAACAGCTAAATCGCAACAATCATATAAAGTTCTAGAAACTCTAGGTCTAAACAAGATAAAGGGAATCAAGAATCTGACTCAATACCAGGACCTAGTGGATGAAAGGAACCAACTAGTGAAATCCCGCATACCTGGTGACGAAGTTCACGGAGAATCCGTTGGATTTCGGGGCTGAAACTTGAAGAACACCGCTGCTTCTTCCTGAAAGAAACTGGCACCTCTTTCTCCTTCTTTGGTTCTAATTTGGATGATATTTGGAGAATAAGGGTTCTAGGTATGTCTGACTAGGATATTAGGCTTATTCTGACTAAACCGATGTAGTTTAGGCATCAAATGACATATTTTAAGTGCCCAACACATAGAGGAAAGGACCAAAATGACCCTCACATAATTTTGACTAAGCCCATTATCATGACCCGAGCCTACACCCTGGACGTGGCCGGCACTCGAGAGCCATTGTTGGTCGCCAAACGAACCCTCATCCTGGCTAACTACAAGCGGAAGACTAACTCAAGTATACAAAGCTTAAAAACTAAATAAAAATTATTGAAATGCAAATACAAAGCTTTAACTTAAATGAAAAACTATGAATAAAAGTAATATCTTTAACTCACCACAAAATAGGCAACTTAAGTCTTTAAAACATTTAACAAAATAAATGAACAGACTTCTGAACCTCTTCTGTCTATCTATGAAGACTCTAACTGACAAAGATGGAAGTCGGGACAAGACCAACGACATCCTAAAAACTGATATAATTGAAAGTACAAATGGAACCCTCCAGAAGCAAGGAGGCTCCCCATAGCTAACGCAAACTGCATGTGGCATCAACAAAGTGCATATAGATAATCCTAAGTACCTGTATCAGCATCATGAAACGATGCAGGCCAAATGGCTCAGTACATTGAATGCACGATCATGTAAGGGAATTCTAAAGCATAAACATAAGTTTGAACTTGATAAAAAGGAAACATACTTATCTCCGCCCAACTCATTAAACTAAACTCAACTCAAGAATAAGATACTCAACTCAAGGTATGATATTCAACTCAAAGGTATACTCAAGGATACTCAAACTACTCAAACTTACTCAACTCATAAGTACTCAAGGATAAGATACCCAACTCAGTAATAAGTTTCTCAACTCAGTGAAATATAGCTCAACTCAAGATACCCAATTGTGCATACTAAACTCAAGAAAAAACAACAATAAAAGATGCAATATATGGAAAACTTTTAAAACAATAGATAGAAACTCAATGTATTGAAGAATACAATAATAACTCAATTTGTATATAATAAAATGTAATACAACTCTTTGGGAGTTTCTCTAACCGACAACCATCACTATGAGCTATGTGATGATACAACGTCTCACCCACGCTACCAGAACTGTGCTATCACCGGTCGGGATATAGAATGACTCAACTAAGTGGATCCACTAGTCTATTCTAAAAAGAATTAAGGAATCATCTAAAAAGTATGACCCTTTCTACCCAATTTGGTTACATGGTTATGGAGACTTGAGTTATCTGTACTCGTTTCCATATTGGTGCTCAAAACTACTCCCAAAAATATACTCAGCTCGTATGTTTAAAAACATAACTCTTTCTGTGGTTTGAGATTATTACTAAAAAATTACCTTAAAAGATCTCTTGGAAATCGGTGTTTCCTCTATTGTTTAAATGTGGAAACATTTTACTCTTGGAAATACTTAGTTCCCATATAATATTTTGAAGAAATGACTTTAATCTTACTCTTACTCAACTCAATGCAAGTCATAAAACAAATTTTAAAATATTGTAAAAGATTTCTCGAAATAAAGTTCATGCCGAATTATGGACGTGAACGACTCAAATTAAGATTCTCAACAACCATAAATAGAACTCAATACTCGAGACTCAACAACTAAGAGCTCAAGAACTTCAATAATAATACTCGCTTCAAGAATGCTTGACTCAGAGGGTTCATGCTGAATTATGGGCATGGACTACTCATTTCAAGGACTAAAAGATACTTCTCATCTCAAGACTACTCTACTTAAAGGGTTCATACCGAATTATGGGCATGAACTACTCAACTCAAACACTTCTTGGGTAACATGTAATAGTCCCATGATTAGGAATACCATCTTCAAAAGGTTACGAACTCGATACTCTAGACTTAGAACTTGAAGATACTACTCCTCTCAATGATAATCAATTTATGGAGTCCATACGGAATTTATGGGCATGAACGACTCGACTCAAGGATCTACATAACAAAATAGAGCTGGAGTATACGACTCCTCTCATGAACTTACTTACTTCCTTTAAACATAGCTAAAATCGATAGTTGATCTCAAAGGATTCACCATTGAACTCAAATACTTTCTTGGACTCTACTCTTAACTCTCTCTTGAATGTGAATAATGAATTCAAGAGTTATGGTTCATGATATGAAGGATCTAGGTGATAGTGTAGACTCATGAATACATTCTTCTCACTCTAATTCTCACTTATTGTAGTCTTGAAACAAGTTATTAGAAATTGTAGAAGACTCATCAAAATGAATCAAAATGGACTTTCTCAAAATGTTCGAAAGAACAATCAAGTCTTGACACTTAACTCTACCTTGAAATTGAAATATGAATTCAAGGTTATGATTCATGTTATGAATGATTTGTAGGTGTTTAGAAGTAGCTTAGAGTGTTTAGGATTAAAGAGGAATAAAGGTACCCTTCGAAAGAACTCAAACAGATGCAACAACGGAGAACGAGTAAGGGTAGGCGACCCTGGCACACTGAATGGCACAGGGCACCAGCCCTCTACCTAAATAGGTGTGGTTGGGGCACACTGTATGTCGTGGGGTGCCAGGCCCCAACCAAGAAAATGCCGATGACTTTCTTTGTTCGTTTTCTCACTCTATTTCATCGAAATTCGAACGGTTTCTTCCCCAACCACTTGGATTCGATTTCTTAACATAAGTACACACTAATATACTCAATACAATCCTCAAAACACTCACTTCCATCTCAATAGATCATCAAAACCCCAACAAGACAAGTTTTAGAATGAAACCTCAACAACACTTATCAAGAACTTAAATCTTTCATTCTTTATGGACAAATTCGAATATGAAAATCATGTTTGACGTGTGGTAAATGAACCCAACACTATGTAAACTTATATGCCTCTTAGGGATCAAACCTATGGCAAAAATCCACAACAAAACTCAAGAACCTCGACGAACACCTTGATCCTTTCCTCTTTTCTCTTCTTTTCTCTTCTTGAACTCTCAACCAAAACCCAGCGTATATTAGGATTATAAAAATGATCCCAATAGTATTAGACCCTTAACACCTTACTAAAAATGAATTAAATCTGATTTGGTAAGGAAAAGACCAAAATACCCCTTACTATTTTCGGGTAACTTTCCTTAACTGGACAACTTAACTTCGAAAGGGCATATCTCTTTCATACGAACTCGAAATTTAGCAAAATCGGTGGAGTTGGAAAGACAATTCAAAGACCTTGCATTAGAAATCTTGTAACGCACCTAACATATCATGTACTTCGAGTTATGGTCATTTGAAGTTGACCCAAAGCATACAGGAACCTAGGAATGACTTGAATGAATTTTCTTTAGTTCTTCTTGGAACTCAAGGTGCTACATCTAGTGACCCTTAACACATAGAAAAAATTTTAATTCCTTGGTAAAAACTTACTCACAACAAAGAATTGTTTGAGTCTTAGCTCAAATTTTTTTTGGAGTGTTACAAAATCTCCCCATTGGGATCATTCGTCCTCGAAAGACGTCTAGACTAGGTAAGGAATGGAGTTACTCTTACCAAGGTGTGATTCTAATGGCACACTCTCACATTATTCAAGCTTAACCCAAATCCTTAGGTTTGGGTTCTGTACCTCTCTATAGGGAATCTCATCCCAAGACTGTTACTCCTTACCACCACATTCAAGATTAGTACTCTAACAACTCCATGGACTCCTACTAAGCAACTCCTTCGGAACAAACTAAGGGTTCTCATTTAACTTTTTATCATAGTCAAACCTCATCCTCCTCTTCCACCTTATATATATATATAACCTTAGAAAGAATTATCACACCATTATTATTAGGATAGGAACATTAACCTTCTCCTTCTATCATCACTCCACTACTAAAGTTATCTTCGATACTCTATGGAACTCATTACTATCATACTCTCAAACACTTGACTTGATTTCTCATATCGTCATCTCCCCCTTACGTCTAAAGATGACACTTGAAAGCAATGGACCTATTTCATTATTATTAACTGGTCTACATCCTCTTTTACTCTAACACGCGGGAGAAGCTTATCTCATGACTACCGAACTCTCCATAAGTAGGTACTAAGACCTCTTTCTAATTACATACCCTCCCGGTACCCCTCTTAATTCTCTTTTTACTCTTGTGACTTAGCAACACTTCACTGCCCTTAGCTAAATGTTAGAGTCTCTCACTTGTACCACTCATATTTATTGCAACTAAAATCTCAATTCCACACCTACTCTATGTGAAGTCTACCAGATCAAATCTCAAGGCTAATATCATCACCCTCATGTTTCCATTCTTTGGATCATGACACTCATCTTAAATTCAAACTTAATGTTCATTACAAAACCCGAATATCAATACGATTGCTCACCTACTATGTTATACCTCATTACTTGTTCTAGAACATACTAAACATTATGACCTCAAACAAATCATAAGCCTATCTTAGATCTAGCAGTTTATGAATGCTTTTGCTCTTTTATTCGACACTTACACTTAGTCATTACCTACACAATTACACTTCATCACAAGCTTCTTTCTAGCTAAAACACACTCTACCTTCTATGATGGAATCATTACAACTCAACACTTCTTAGTCTACCCATAAGGGACAACTCCTTACCAACAAATTTCTGGGTGCATGACTACAATAACATAATATGCCCCATAACTATCTTCCTTTCATAGATTTCTATACATCTGCATGCTCTTTTCTAACTCTGGGCTCTTTCACTACTATTGCTCCTGATCTCGTAACTCATGCTACCTTTTCAGGTGAAAATACTACCCAAGCTCTAAACATACTTTCTCTTAAGGATCTTAGCTGAAACAAGGCTTTGAGAAGAGAGTACAACTCGCTTTTAGCTCAAACACACGATTCACATGAATATCAGTGCATTCTCTCGAAAACAACACTTAACTCACTCATGGGCTCCTCTCAAGCCCCTCTGGAGTCTCATGACTTTCTCAAGATTTTGCTAAGAGTAACTCGTTGATAAAGAATTGACTTTGCTTTTCAACCACCACTAGTATGGGGAGTAGTCGAATGGATATGCAAACACATGAGTTAGAATAAGTCTCTATGACATAGCTCTATTGCACGATTCAGAGTATGAAAGAAGGGAAACTTTTCCTAAAAGTCTGTAGTCACTTATTTATAAAAGTGGGGCCCTCACAACCATAAAAAAGATCCTATTTGACACGGCTTCATATACACCCTAGCATAATTGAACTCTGTGCTCTAATACCAAGTTTGTCATGACCCGAGTTTACACCTTGGATGTGGCTGGCACTCGAGAGCCATTGGTGGTCCCCAAGTGAACCCTCATCCCTACTGACTACAAATGGAAGACTAACTCAAGCATATAACGCTTGAGATCTGAATAAAAATTCATGAAACTCAAATACAAAGCTTTAACTTAAACTAAAAACTCTAAAATAAAAATAATATCTTTAACTAACCATAAAATAGGCAACTTAAATCTTTAAAACATTTAACAAAATAAATGAACAAACTTCTGATTCTCTACTGTCTATCAATAAAGCCTCTAACTGACAAAGATGGAAGTTAGGACAAGACCCACGACATCCTAACAACTGATATAACTAAATGTACAAGTGGAACCCTCCAGAAGCAAGGAAGTTCACCATAGATAACTCGAACTACATGCGGTATCAACGAAGCGCCTATTGATGACCCTGAGTACCTATATCTTCATCATGAAATGATTAAATGGCTCAGTACATTGAAGGTACTAACAATTAAGGGGAATTATAAAACATAAACATAAGCTTGAACTTGATAAAGAGGAAACATACTTACCTCCCCTCAACTCACTCAACTAAACTCAATTTAGGAATAAGATACTCTACTCAAGGTATGATACTCAACTCAAAAGTATACTCAAGGATATTCAAAACTACTCAAACTTACTCAACTCAGAAGTACTGAAGGATAAGATACCCAACTCAGTAATAAGGTTCTCAACTCAGTGAAACATAGCTCAACTCAAGATAAAACAACAATAAAAGATGGAATATATGGAAAACTTTTAAAACTGTAGATAGAAACTCAATTTATTGAAGAATACAATAACAACTCAATTTGTATATAATAAAATATAATACAACTCTGTGGGAGTTTCTCTAACCGACAACCATTACTATGAGCTATGTGATGATACAACCTCTCGCCCACACTGCTAGAACTGTCCTATAATTTGCTGGGATATAAAATGCCTCAACTAAGTAGATCCCCTAGTCTATACTAAAAAGTATTAAGGAATCATCTAAAAAGTATGACCATTTCTACCCACGTTGGCTACATGGTTTATGGAGACATGAGTTATCTAAACACGTCCCCATATCGGTGCTCAATACTACTCCCAAAATATACTCAGATCATATGTTTAAAAACTTAACTCTTTGTGTGGTTTGAAATTATTACTCAAAAACTTTTTTTGCTAAAAACGTTTGAAAAAGTCTTCAAAGAGCGTTTGCTAGCTTAAAACCTCTCTTAGAAATCGGTGTTTCCTCTCTTTTTTTGAAATGTGAAAACATTTTACTCTTGGAAATACATAGTTCCCATATAATATTTTGAAGAAATGAACTTCACTCTTACTCTTACTGAACTCAATGCTCAAGTCTTAAAACAAGTTTTAAAATATTGTAAAAGACTTCTCAAAATAAATTTCATGCCGAATTATGGACGTGAATGACTCAATTCAAGGTTTCCAATAACTGTGACTAGAACTCAATACTCGAGACTCAAATACTCAGAAATCAAGAACTTCAATAATAATACTCGCTTCAAGAATGCTTGACTCGGACGGTTCATGAGGAATTATGGGCATGGACTACTCAACTCAAGGACTCAAAGATACTTCTCATCTCAAGACTACTCGAATTATAGGGTTCATGAGGAATTATGGTCATGAATTACTCAACGCAAGGACTTCATGGGTAACATGTAATAGTCCCATGATTAGAAATATAATCTTGAAAAGGTTAGGAACTCGATACTCAAGAGTTAAAACTTGAATATACTACTTCTCTCAAGGATACTCAATTTATGGAGTCCATGCGGAATTTATGGGCATGAATGAATTGACTCAAGGATCTACATAACAATATGGAACTCGAATATACGACTCTTCTCATTCTCGTACTTACTGCCTCAAAAATTAGCTCAAATCGATAATTGATCTCAAAGGATTCACAATTGAACTCAAATACTTTCTTGGACCCTACTCTTAACTCTCTCTTGATTGTGAATTATGAATTCAAGAGTTATGGTTCATGATATCAAGGATCTAGGTGATAGTGTAGACTAGTGAATACATTTTCATCACTCTCATGCTTACTTACTTGAATCTTGAAACAAGTTATTAGAAATTGTAGAAGACTCCTCAAAACAACTCAAAATGGACTTTCTCAAAATATTTGAACGGACTCTCAAGGCTTGACTATTAACTCTACCTTGAATTTGAATTATGAATTTAAGGTTATGATTCATTTTATGAAAGATTTCTAGGTATTTAGAAGTAGCTTAGAGTGTTTAGGATCAAAGGTGAGTAAAAGTACCTTTCGAAAGAACTCAAACGGACGAAACGACGGAGAACAGGGGTGGCAGGCGACCCTGGCACACTGATTGGCATTGGGTTCCAGCCCTCTATCTATAGATGTGTGGTTGGGGTGCAATGGCTGGCATGGGGAGCCAGTCCCCAACCCATAAAATGCCAACGATTTTCTTTGATCGTTTTCTCACCCTATTTCACCTAGATTCAAACGATTTCTTTCCAACCACTTGGTTTAGATTTATTAACATAAGTACACACTAATATACTCAATAAAACACTCAAAACACCCACTTTCATGTCAAAAAATTATTAAAACCCCAACAAGACAAGTTTTAGAATGAAACCTCAAGAACAATTATCAAGAACTTTAATCTTTCAATCTTTATGGACGAATTCGAATATGAAAATCATGTTTGGCATGTGGGTGAATAAACCCAACACTATGGAAATTTACATACCTCTTAGGGATCAAACCCATGGCGAAAATCCACAACAAAACTTAAGAACCTCGACGAACACATTGATCCTTTCCTCTTTTCTCTTTTTTTCTCTTCTTGAACTCTCAACTAAAAACCTAGGCATATATTAGGATTATAAAACTAAACCCATTAGGATTATACCCTTAAAACCTTACCAAAATGAATTAAATGTGATTTGGTAAGGAAAAGACCAAAATACCCCACACTATTTTCGGGTAACTTTTCTTAACTGGACAACTTAACTTCAGAAGGGGATATCTCACTAATCCGAACTGGAAACTTAGATAACTCGGTGGTATTAGAAAGCTAATTCAAAGACCTTTCAATAGATATCTTGTACCCCACCTAACGCATCATGTAATAAGAGTTATGGTCGTTTGAAGTTATCCCAAAACTTATAGGTACCTAGGAATGACTTGAATGAATTTTCTTTAGTTCTTTTTGGAACTCAAGGTGCTATATCTAGTGACCTTAACACTTAGGAAAAATTTAAATTTCGTTGTAAAAACTTACTCACAACGAAGGATGGTTAGAGTCTTAGCTCAAAAAAATTTCGGGGTGTTACACCCATTCAAAGAGGGAACGACGGTCCATTTTTTGACCTACATGCCATCTTTTGGGTTCCTCGGTCAACTCTATCCGACAGGGCTTCACTAAAACGAGCATAACATTTTACTCGGAGATGAGATTTAAGCAAATTCGGTGGCGTTGGAAAAATGATTCACTTATCTGTCCTATGGTAGGTCATGGGCAACCTAATTCCTTTTGTGATAAGGGTTATGACCATTAGAAGTTCACCCCACAACTTCCCTCTATGACTTCACCTATGGTCAGACCTATGGTCCATAGGTCCAACCACGGACCGTACTGGTCGTTCGTGGGTGGGATCAGAGACTATAAAGATTTGGACCTTAACGACACAACCCCACCTACTATCTGTGGTCTCACCTGTGGTATATGTGTCGTTCGGTCGGTACTGGCACCAGTTTTTTGAAAACTAGGATTTTTGTTCATTTTGAGATCCGAGGTGTTACAAGGTCTGGCTCTGGGATTTTGATCATAGTCTAGGGGGGTAATTGTGCTTTATCCCTATATAAATAACAGCCATAATTTATAAATATGCCATTTAACTTGGCTTTAGTTTGCATCTATACCCTCAAACTTTTGGTGTACACAAGTAGACACTTTTAAATTTTTAAGAAAATAAAAAAGTAGACAAATGAGTTGTACGTGGCATAATACATGTAGGATACCACGTTGGACGTGAATTTCTACGTATAATGCCAAGTAGGAGATGTGTATCTACTTGTGCAACTCTATACAGGTTTAAGTACCTACATGTGCACACCCAAGGTTTAGATTCCAGATAAAGTCATGTTAAAGAGCAAATTAATGTATTATGCCTAAAAAAAATGATTATTCCTTAGGCAACATTTGAACTGTCTTTCTTATTAGAAAGATTAAAATGTCACCTTTGTGTTGTATGATTCTTCAAAAGTAGAAGAAATTAAGTTCTTCTGAAAGATTTTTCCTTTCAATATACCCTTTAACTTGACCTCATTTCATATATATGTCCTTCAAATTTGCGTGTGCACAAGTAGACACTTAAACTTGTATAAAGTTAAACAAATAGACATACACGTCTTATGTGGCATCCTACATGACGATTTGTGTCTTATGTTGTGACCTAGGTATATTATGCCATCAAGGACTCTTTTATCTACATATTAAAATTTATACAATTTTAAGTGTCTACTCGTGCACATCCAAAGTTAGGGGGCATAAATGTGAAATGAGAAAACTGTGCATAAATGTGAAATGAGGCAACTGTGCAGAAATTTGAAATTGCTACATTGTTTTCAAGAGGCCTTCACAATTTTTTTAATTCTTGTTTGACTGACCTTTTCATTTTTATTTCTTTGAAAATTTATAATTATATTTTAAATAATTGAAGGAGATTAAAACTAGTCTGTTCTTTTTTTAAAAAATGCATTTTTTATTTTTCGACAACTTTAAAATTTCAACAATATTTTTTACCTAGTGTCAGTCATATATATAACAAGGACAATATTTTTGTCAATGAATTGAAGGTGTGGGTGTTTAGGAGTAGGATTGTTGTATACTTGTGCGTTGTATGTGCATCCTATTATTGATGAATGAATCGGTTATCCATTTTGTTGTTGTAGGCTAGGGTAAGGCCTAGCACCCAATCTCCCACGATCCCTATTTTGAAATTATAATTTTATCATTTGAATCCTGAATGTTCTTGATCATCGGTATATTAAAAATATTCATTACTATAAATAGTTGAATTGGTCAAGACATGAGTAGAATTACATTATGTCAACATTATGACAATGTATCTAATAAAAAAAGAGTTGGCACAAGGAAAATGCTTAAATAAGAACCATTGGTGAAATAGCACACACATGAAAAATAGTCATCTGAGCAAATGGTGGGATCAATTTCCACCACCACCATGGCCCCATACTCCTCCGGCAGCAAAACCACTACCACCATTTTGACCACCACCACCGCCGTTTCACCCGATCCATGACCCTTCTCCTTTACTACTGGGACTAACTCAAGAGTTGGGGTTTCAGAGTTTGAATCCTTAACCTGAACAAGATGATAGACATACCCTTTGGAAATCATTTTTCTGGCCTTAAGGTAATAGATGAATCGACCCATATGCAGTGAGCTACTACCTTTCCATTCTAAGACTGTCTCATTTAGAAACTGAAACTGAAGGATCCTAGTTCTACAATCGACTGAGGCAAAACAAGAATGTAACCACTCCATTCCTAAAATGATATCAAAATCTACCATTTCTAACTCTACAAGATCTGCTGAAGTGACTTTCCGAGAGACTGTGACAGGGCAATTTCTATATACCCGTCTAGCTATAACTAGGTCACCAACTGGAGTAGAGACTGAGAAGGGTTTTGAGAGAGTTTCTGGACTGACACCGAAGTCTCCAATGCCAAAACCGGATCCTCCATCACTACCTCCTCCTCCACCACCACCTCCACCTCTACCGCCGCCTCCACCACCATTTGCACCAAATTCATGACCTCGCCATATCCAATGCCAAAACTAGAACTCCCTAAACAACAATTAGCATCATTTGCATCTAATCTTTATAGTATAAATTGTTAGTACTGCACACAAAAATAGCATAACTTAGACTAGTGACAAAACTAGAAATTCTATTAATTCTAACAAGAGAATTCAAAAATATTGTTTGACCTGAAATTTGAATTGAGGCATAAAATAATTTTTAAATCACTTTTAATACAACACTAAAAGTTTCCTAAATGTTAAGGGAATTTAACAATGTGTATACATACAAAACTATTTAATTTTATTTACTCAATCTTATATCACAACTAAAGAGAATCGGTTAAACCTCTTTCAATAGTTTGCTCAATGTTTAACAACCATAAGAAGAAATGAAATTTTAACTGACAGACTTTTTTTGGCGGTTTATGTAGCCACCAAAAATAAGTAAGAGTTTTTGCGACGACTGCGACACAAAAATATCGAAGTGAGCACTAGTCATTATTATTACTTCCTTTGTTAGCTTAAAATATATATGCATGGTTTAAAATTATACAATACATTGTAACTCGTATCAAGTCTTCAAAAATATATTTTTTTAACGTATCTGACATGCGCTTGTTAGTATTTTTTGAAAAGTTCAAGCAACTTAAATAGAAGAAGAATGTATCTTACAGTGCTTTCATGGCCTTTGTTTTGTGAGTCTAACTGCTCGCCATGAAAATGCTAAAATATTACATAGAATGTTGTATTAATTAATATTTGAGATACTATGTAAAATCTTACTAGATAGGGTTATGTAATATGTAATGGCATGGTTAGTGACTATTAATTAGAAGTACAATTACTTAATCTATAAATGTTTGCAAAACATAACAAACAAAAAGAAAATTGAAGTGAATGTATACGTAATTGAACATCAATAAATAAAAACGAGTTACTAAATTCTTCAAAATCACAAAGTAAATTCTTTCACGAAATTTATCAAACGCTCGAGGGAACAAATAGTTTTACTTGAAAATCTAACAAAACATGGAAAACAAATGTTGGGATATTCAAATTCTACCAAGGCCTCTCCCTCCTTTCGTTTCCACCACTGTTTGCACCAGATCCATGACCCTCATCATATCCCATGACATCACCAAATTCACCATTACTAGCTCCACCACCAACGTCACCACAATTTGTTGAGTCCATGAACCTCGCGATGACCTATGCCAACACCAATTTAGGTTGTTCTTATTATAGTTGTTGCTTTTCTACTTATTTGTTGTAGACTCCCTCTTCCTGATGGAACATTCTCCTTTTCTTTTTTTTGGAGCGCTTTTTTAACAACTTTAACCTTTGGATTAACAAAGAAAATTCAGTAAGACTAAGTAAATTGTCTTGGCATCTCAACATGACGATAAAAGTTAGTATCATGTAGTTAGGGGGTAATCATGGAAATCACTTCTTGTGACAATTAGTTTGATAGATTTATATTAAGACCCTTTTACCTTAATTAAGTGACATTTGGTGTAGGCTTTAAATGTATATCATGACTTGGAAGGATGGGTAATACGTAACTCGAGGTAATTAGATGTGTATTAAAGAACAAAATAAAAAAATTAGAAAGTTGAAATTTTAAGAACTGATCAATGTCAACATTTGGGATAAACAAGCTCAGAATCGAGGTTTGAAAGTCCCTATACATCCGAAGGGTGATTTATGACTTGAGTGGATAGTTTGAACGAGTTCCAATGAACAAGTCACAACTCCAGTTGGGATCCTCAAATACCAAGCTGATGTATCTATGCACATATTTGATTGTGTTGATCTCTAAATCTTCAATTTTACTAGTTTTCAACTTAAGCTTCTGAATCTCTCCTGATTTCATTGTGACTTGTTCAAACTATCCACTGAAGTCATAAATCTCCCTACAGATGTATAAGGAGTTTCAAACCTTGATTCTGAACTCGTTTACCCCAAATGTTGACTTTGATCAATTCTTAAGATTTTAACTTTTTAGTTTTCTATTTTCTTCACTAATACACATCTAATTACCTCTATTTACGTATTACCCATCCTTGCAAGTCATAATAAATATTTAAAGCCTACACCAAGTTTCACTTAATTAAAGGGAAAAGGGTCCTAATATAAATCTACCAAGCTGATTGTTACAAAAAGTGATTTTCATGATGACCTCCTAACTACATGACACTAACTTTTATCATCATGTTGAGACCCAAGACAATTTACTATATTCTTACTAAAATATTTATGTTAATCCAAAGGTTAAAGTTCTTGAAAGCGCTCCAAAAAAGAAAAGGAGAAGGTTCCATCTGGACGAGGGAGTCTACAACAAAGAAATAGAAAATCAACAATTACATTAAGAACAACCTAAATTGGTGTTGGCATAGGTCATTGTGAGGTTCATGGATTCAATAAATTGTTGTGACATTGGTGGTGGAGCTAGTTGTCACGCCTCGAGCCTACGTCCTGGACGTGACCGATACCCGAGAACTATTGTTGGTCCTCAAGTAAACCGTTAGCCTGACCTACTACTTAGCGGAAGATTTAATCAAGCATATACAAAAATTTAAATGAAAAATTAAACTAGGCTCGATGAAATGTCTGAAAATACTTAATAGAGTAATAGTTTCTATAATCTCAAAATAGAAGGGAACATACTGAGAGACTCATCAATTCTAACTATCTATGAAGCCTCTATTACTCAAGATCGATGTCGGGAAAAGACCCGCGGCATCTCAAGTCAACTCATTAGAAAATAAATGTGAAGTCCCCTGAAATGCAAAGAGGCTCACCTTAGCTATCTTAAGTGCAAAGTGATATCAATGAAATGCATGTTGATGATCTTGAACACATGTATCTGAATCGTAATAAGATTTAAGTCAAATGACATTAGGACATAAACTGTACGAGTATGTAATATGGCTAAATAGACAAATAACTTAACTGAATGACTGAAAGCAACTCAACTGAATCAATATATGAACATGAAGTGAAAACCATGTAAACTTTACCATAATATATGCAATAGAAACAATATGAAAATAATATACTTTACTTCATTGGGAGTTTCTCTAACTGTCAACCTTTACAAAGAGCCTAACAATGATACAACTTTTCTCCCACGTCGCAAGGGCCATCCTATACCTTGCCAGGGTATAGGATAATACTGTAACTATGGATCCAAGCCTTCGCAGAGGCAGTGATGAGTCGTACGACAAATCAATTCTATCATATACTATGCTGGCTACGTAGTTTTATGAGACTTTTGAGTTATAAAATACTCTAACCCAATTCGGTTCTCGATACTACTCCCAAAATAATAAATATCAATTATGCTCAATTCACCCTTTACAAAGAAAGGGATTGTTAATTTACTAAAGTACTTTTCATCAACATCAATCATATTCTTTCATTTTCTCGACTGTCAAATAGTACATATGAAAACATTTGTTTCTCTTTTTAAGGATTCTGTTCAAAACTTACACTTTTAAAACATATGCTCATGAACTTATTTATCAAGCCCAAATCAATATGTGAGGAACTTTCATGCAATTTTCTTTGAAAACATAACTTTACTAAATCAATAGTGTTCATGTTATACTAAGCATGCACAACATTATAAGATTCATATGAAAAAATAGGAATGAAAACCTCAATTGTTAAAGAACTGAATTCAAATATCAAGAACTATGACTAGATCTTTTAGATGTGATGATTTCTTACTAAATTGAGATGTAGGGCGTGAGGACTAACTATTCCAACACTATGAATAACCTTACATACTTGAAAGAACAATGTTCTTGAATAATCTTGAAGAAGAACTTTATTAGAAGACTTGAAACCCTAGCTTGAAGTAGAACAATCAAGAAAACCTTTCTTGAGATTCTTGAATTAGTTTCTTGAAATCTCTAAGGCCAAGAATTTGGATTTTCATTAGTGATTCATAATTGTATGGAGGAATTTGAGTTGGAAAGAATGAAATTCTTGGAGAAGGACGCACCTTTAGAAGAATCTTGAAAAAACATTGAAAGAATCTTGAATGGAAGTCTTCTACTTTGATTTTTCCTTAGGGTTTGAGACAGAAGAGAATGTTAGATTAAAAGATGAAAATTTGATTGGTTTGGGCCTTTCATTAGTTAAGAAATTCGTCTAGCATTTTCTTAAAGGTAAAAGGACAAAAAGGACTCTTTTTAATATTTTCTTGTCAGCTAATTCGTCAATGCAATGTATCAGGTTACTAAAATGGTCATAACTTTTTACTCGAAACTCAGATTGTTCAATATTATCAGGTTATTAATTTGGACTGTTTATATAAATATTTTTGGAATAATATTTTTTTCACTTATAACAAACTAGAAAATAAACAAGAACCCTATTTATTTACCAACAAAACATTGTCCACTTTGTTATTTCCTTGAGAGAATGATTGTCAGGAAAAGTCAACAACATGTTTCCATCAATCCAACATGTCTTGATTATGTGGATTTGAAGGAATTTGACTATTGAATAAAAGTATCTGCCATTTGAAGTTTGCTTTCTGTGTATTTGATGTAGAAAATTCATGTATTTTTCCTCACTCCTTTTCAAATTGTTGAGATTTAGATTTAGCATACACAATTAAAATAAACAAAGTTTGTTGAATCTTACATATTGTAATCTAGCAAATATAGAACAACTAAGATCATGTAACCAAATAACCCAATCTTATTGACAGAACAAAACACAAAGTAAATTCTATCAAGAAATTCATCAAATACTTAGGGAAAAATACTTTTACTTAAAAATCTAACAAAATATGAAAAACAAATGTTGGGATATACAAATTCTACCAAGGTCTCTCCCTCCTTCATTGCCACCACTATTTGCACCAAATCCACCTTCACTTGCTCCATCATCGCTGTTGCCAACAAGGCATCCCACAATTTTTTGTCAAATCTATGAACCTCGCAATGACCTATGCCAACACCAATTAGGTTGTTCCTTGTATCAAGAAGAAAAATTTTCACCCTACTCTTGTCAGAGTTTTTGCTTTTGTGTTTCTTTTTTATAGACTCCCTCTTCGAGATGGAACATTATTCTTTCATTTTCATGTAGCATGTTTCAACAACCCCAACCTATGGATTAATATGGACAATTTAGTTATAAGTGTCTTGGCACTTAATTGACATGCTGATAAAAGTTAGTGTCGTGTAGTTTAGGACGTCGTTGTGAAAATCACTTCTTTAATATATGCAAGGAAAGTCTTGGTAATCATTTCTTTAAAAGAAAGTTGGTCAAACAAGTTAAAGTAGTCCAACAAAATGCAAATGATGTAAAGTCTTACCTCTTTTACTTCAGTGGTTTCTTGATCTACTTCAAGCTTGGATAAATCTCTAAATACATATTTTCTAACCTTCACAATAGAACGATATTGTTTGCTCTTATGATAAAAATACTACAATCCTATAAGATTTTTGTTAAGAGCCATCTATATATATGATTTGACAAAGTTCAAACTGCAGACATTACAAAGTAATAATATTACCAGCTCTGATTTTTACTGATATATCATTGGTTAGAGATTTAGTGGTCCTTAAGATAAAAATTAGCTATATGTAATTTTAAATAACTAACGGAAAATATACAATATAAAATCCAAATATGTTTTGAATGTGATAGTTTTGTTGTAGTTTAGTAGTTATAACTTCATCTCATTCCAATCTAAAATAATAAAATAGGTTTAATAATCGCATATCACACACAAAACAAATGTTGTGATTCTTTTTTTTTAGGAAAAAGAAAAGAAAAAATAAGCGATAATCTAATTAAGTGGAGGATTCACGATAGGTAGTTAGTAAATCCCAATTTGGCACATGACATAAAGAAAAGAAAATGCCATACATGTTGGAGGTAATTTTGAGACCTTCCATCTGAGCAACAAACAAATATAGCCAGATAGATGAATATATATAATGCATTTGTGTACGTACTTCAGGAAACTAGTAAATCTCAACATTAGGATAAAAATAATACAACATAGAAAAATTTGAATTTAGCATGTCAAATACTCTATTTTCACACTGTGTCCTTTCAGCTAGCCATCCATATAGCCTCTTCTGGTATTTATGGTTAAGTTTGCAGGGATCACTAGTTGCTTCTTCTGTAGGATCTGTACTAACATTTTCTAGTTTATAAATGGTGTAAAGTTAGCTTCACCTTTAGAAGGTTCAATTCGGAAGCTAACATTATGAAAGACTGATCTTTTCTTCTTCTCATCAATCATGTTTTCGGATACTGTCAAAGGAATTAAAACAACAAAGTAAGGACGACTCAGGAATAATAGTTGCGAAGTAATGTGGTTTTAATCTAGTTTTTGTATTTGTAAAAAAACTTTGCGGCATCTATAATTAATTTTACAAGAAAATTAGTGGGAAAAAAATTTGACCATCAAAATAATAAATTCAAATCATCTTTTAATCAAAGGAGTCATATAACATACGTATGAAAAGAATCAAATATATTCCTACATGGATATTTATTGAAAATTAATCTAATTTTTTTTATTTACACTTTCGTTAGAGGAGAATGGTATATGTGAGCATTTGTATAATAGTATGGATATATAAAAGCCACTTTAATAACGAGGAGTATATCCAATCTTAATGACAAAGTTGAGGGTATATAAGACCTTCTTTTCACTTAAAAAAATACAATATGATACAATATTTTTATTTATGAAACAATAGTAACAACCATCCGAACAAACATAATTACTGTAATCTACCAAAAATAGACCAATTATGATCATGTTTCCAGAAAACCCAAATCTTATTAATAGAACAAACCTCAAAGTGATTTCTTTCAAGAAATCATCAAACACTTAGGGCACAAATTGTTTCAACTAACAAAACTAAATTATAGTGTCCGCTGCCTCTCCCTTCTTCGTTGCTGCCACCATTTGCACCATTACTAGCTCTGTTGTCATTTCAAACTAGACCTCTCACAATTTGTTGAACTTTGTGATGCCAACACTAATTTAGGTTGTTCAAAAAATATTATTGCTTGTATTTTTCCTTTGGTGTGAATTTTCTTATTTGGCCCTTTGTTCCGGGCTTTCCCTCCAAGATTGAAGATTCTATTTTTTAATTTTGGGAGGATTCTTCTTCATACATTCCAATATCATTTCATTAAAAAAGTAAAGTAGTAAAAATACATAGAATACAAAAAAAAAAGTTGTCTAATAGCTAGTGAACATAAACTTACCTTGTTTTTTGTGTTTGAAAGCCCTATTCACGAGGTTGTTCCTTGCATCACCGAGAAACTTTTTGACCTCCCTCTTGCCAAATTTTTGCTTTTCTGCTTCTTTTTGTTGCAGACTCCCTCTTCAAGATGGAACATTCTCCTTTTCTTTTCTTGGAGCATTTCTCAACAAACCCAACCATTGGTTTAATAAGGACAATTTAGTGTGTCTGTGTATATATATATATATATATATATACATATATATATATATATATATGGTACTTTTAGCTTTTTTTAAAAACCTGGTCAAACAAACAATTATTATCCAACAAAAGGCATATAATGTAAGAGCTTACCTCTCTTACTTAATTAGTTTCTTCATCCACTTCCATATTCGGCTTATCAAAACCTTGTAATATATGATTTCTTACCTGCACAATTGATCGATACTTGAGACCTTTGTTCTTGTGAGTGTAATACTGCAATAGAAAAAGATTTTTGTTAAGTTTATGTATAGTAATTATTAGTACATTAGAAATTAATTATATTCACATGCTCTCATTTTCTTGATTTATCATTTCGTTAGATATTTATTGGTCCTTAGGGTAAGAACAAGCTAGATAATTTTCAAATAATTAAAAAGAAAATTATACAATATAGAACTCTACATATGTCTTGAATGTGGTAAATAATTACATCTTCATCTCATACTAATTTGAAACAAGAAAACAATTTTGATTATCGCCTAAAACAAACAAAATAAATTTCAGTTTCTTCATAAACAAAAAGAGAAAATGAGCGATAATATAATTAAGTGGAGGATTCACAAAATTGGTATTCGGTAAATTTCAATTTGAAAGAATGACGTAAAGAAAGTAAAATATCATACATGTTTGGGGTATTTTTGAGATCTACCTTTTGAACAACAAACATGTATAGCTAGACAGATGAATATATATAAGTATAATTTACTTAAATCCCATAATTTCAAGAGATAATTACATTATATACCTACTCATTTTCAAATTACAAAAAAATCTTAAAATTTATGAATCTCAGATACATCAATAGACTTTCGGATACATCACTGAACATCTGGATACATAGGTGAGGGATGTATCTGAGAGGGGAGGGATATATCAGAGAGGGAGGGGGGATAAGACATTTGGATATATCACTGGACTTTTGGATACATCATCTACACATACAAATACTTAGGTGAGAGATGTATCAGAAAGGGGGAGGATTTATTCGAGAGGGGGATAGGGTTGTATCAGTGAGAGGAGAGTGATGTATTGGAGAGGGGGTTTTTGAATTTTTTTTCAAAAGGTAGGAAATTTCAGAGATTATGATAAAATAAGATGTGTCTTTAGGTAATTTTTCCTATACATAATGCATTTATGTACATACTTCAAGAAACTAGTAAGTTTCACCATTCATATGAAAAAAATACATCTTACAAAAAATGTATTTACCATGTCAAATGCTCCATTTACACGTTGTCTCCTTCCAGATACACATTCATGTAGCATCACCTTGTATTTACGATTAAGATGGTGAGGATCACTAATTGATTCATCTGCAGGATCTGTCCTAACCTTTTGTGGTTTATAAATGGTATAACAACTAGCTTCATCTTTAGAAGGTTTAATTTGGAAGCTAACATTACAAAAGATTGATCTTTTCTTCCTCTCATCAGTCAATTTTTCAGGTACTTTTAAAGCTTCAAAATAATTCTGCAATTGAAAAAATATGTTAAAGTTTTGGTGCTATATTAGAAGCCATGTCTTATTTCCCAAATTTTAAAAATAATAATCTCATAAAACCTTTTTCAAAAATATTTCCAAATATCTTAAGTAAAAAAAATTAATTACTGATAGAGTAATCTCAATCAGAAAAAAAAATTAGTTAGAAGACAACATACCACCATTTGAGCAGTATTGATTGTCAAAACTGGTGCCTTATAAGGAACTATATCTCGACAAATTTTCACTTCATATGAACAAGTCATGTTTATATGAAGATGGATATTAGAATATCTTTGTAGGAAACAAAAAAAGTAAAGAAAACTTAAAGAGTAATAGTTGAGAAGTAATGTGGTTTGAGGATTGAAATATCAAGGACTATATATAGACAATTAACTTGAGAAGATGAAAGTAATTTTTAAGATAGATAAGGATGAAATTAATAAGATAAGATTGATATATAACTTTAGCTCTTTTAGAAAAAAATCACGATATTTGGATATTTGGTCAATACTTATTTATTATTTGTAGAAGGTGGCTCTTTTAGTAATTATTTTACGATATTTGGATATTTGGTCAATACTTATTTATTATTTGTAGAATGTGGATTGTTCGAGGAGACCCGTCTTCTTATCCTGATTTGACTAAACTTATGTGGCATTAATTTTGTTGAGTTGGATAAAGTATGCGCATACATATATAAAAGTGAGTGAACACAAATTTTAAATTAAAATATGCATAAAAAAATATATTTTCGGGGTGGTGGTTTGGGGGGACGGGAGATTACAAAAAAAAAAGAATTAAAAAAATCCTAAATTTTCTTTCTTCTTTGAACTTTTGAAAAATATATATATATGGGATAAAGTGCAAGTACCCCCTAGGCTATGACGAAATCCCAGAGATACACCATAACTAAACTAAGGTCATATTACCCCCTGAACTCTTTTTGTTCAATTTTGTACACCATTTTGGCTTACGTGCCATCTAAATATCTCCCATGTGCCTCAACTGCGTAGAGTCATGGGGTGTGCCACGTAAGCCAAAAGGTGTACAAAATTACCAAAAAAAATGAGTTTAGGGGGTTAATAGGACCTTAGTTTAGTTAAACTCTAGGGGGTACTTGTGCCTCATCCCTATATAAATAGAAGGCATAATACATAATATGTCATTTAACTTGCCTTTAGTTTGTATCTATACCTTCCAACTTTTGGTGTGCATAAGTAGACACTTTTAAATTTTTAAGAATCTTGAAAAAATAGACACATGCGTCGTATGTGGAATAATACATGTAGGGTACCGTGTTGGATGTGAATTTCTGCATATAACGCCAAGTAGGACATGTGTATCTTCTTGTTCAACTCTATACAAGTTTAAGTACCTACTTGTGCACACCCAAAGTTGGAAGGTTTTGGTACCAGATAAAGTTATGTTAAAGAGAACATTAATGTATTACACCTAAACAAAATGATGATTCCTTAGACAACATTTTGAACTTTATTTCTTGTTAGAAAGATAAAAATGTCACCTTTGAGTTGTATGATTCTTCAAAATTAGAAGAAATTAAGTTCTTCTGAAAGATTTTTCCTTTCAATATACCCTTTAACATGACTTCATTTCATATTTATGTCCTTCAAATTTTGGTGTGTACAAGTAGACACTTAAACTTGTATAAAGTTAAACAAATAGACACACGCGTCTTAAGTGGCATCCTACATGGCAATTTTTGTCTTATGTGGTCTCATAGGTATATTTTGCCACCAGGGACTCTTGTATCTACATGTTCAACTTTATACAAGTTTAAGTGTCTACTCATGCAAACCCAAAGTTAGGGGGCATAAATGTGAAATGAGGCAACTATGCAGAAATTTGAAATATCTACACTGTTTTCAAGAGGCCTTCATAAAAAGGACAATATTTTTGTCAATGATTTGAAGGTGTGGGTGTTTAGGTGTACGACCGTTGTATACTTGTGTGTTATATGTGCTTCCTATTATTGATGAATGGATTGGTTATCCATTGTGTTTTTGTAGGCTAGGGTAAGGCCTAGCCCCCGATCTCCCTTGATCCCTATTTCGAAATTATAATTTTATCATTTCAATCATGGACGTTCTTGACATCAGTGAATTAAAAAATATTCATTACTATAAATAGATGAATTGGTCAAGACATGAGTAGAATTACATCATGTCAACATTATGACAATGTATCTAATAATAAAAGAGTTGGCACAAAGAAAATGTTTAATTAAGAACCATTGGTGAAAAAGCACACACATGAAAAATAGTTATTTGAGCAACTAGTGTGTAACGACCGAACCGTCGTTAATTAGGAAAGGAAAAAGTTAGGAGGACTGGGCCGCTCAACCTGCCAGAGTGGGCCAGATGCTGCTAGGGCGGTAGCGCTCTAGCGGGATAAGGGCGCCAGAGTAGGATAGGCGAGACAGAATGTAAAAAACACAAAGTCTTACTTACACCTTCTTCCTAAAACACCAAAAAGAGGCGAGGATAACCTTAGAAACCCTCAAAATTCTTCTCTAAGCTTGGGAAGGAAGGAGAAAGAGATTTCTAGCATAGGGAGGTCGATAGATTGCAAATTTCCAGTCAAATCCACTGTCTCGTCATCCGGAAACCAATTTTCAAGCTACAATCCCTCTGTGAATATTTGGCGCCCAGGTAGGCTAGGTTTATTTAATAGAGTAGTTGTAAATCCATAATTCACTATGTAGTATAGTGGTGATTGATGGTAGGATTCATGCGTAAGCTTCGTGCACCGAGAAAGGGATGATTGTACATATTTCTTAGATATTACATTAGACGTATACCGTGGAGGGAAAGCCTATTCCATGAACTAGTGTTAGGTGATAGTTGATTCATGTGTGGGTGATATAAACGTGTTAATGACTTCGTTACGTGCATGTATATAAGGGTTTAGAGATTTATGAATCGAACCTAAGGAAAAGACTAAATATGTAAAATTCCATGCCATGAACTTAATACTTGATTGTGTGATTATCAGTATGTTAGTTATGGGTGTGATTATACTTGTGGCTGTGCAAATTAGATAAGGTGTAGCGTACCGACACACTAACATTGCATTGGATCGGATGTCACGTACCGACACACCTACATACATGGGATTGGGTGTCACATACCGACGCACTAACATTTTATTGGATCGGGTTTCATGTACCGACACATATACATGCAGTAAATCGGGTTTAAGTTACACACTAACAGTTTGGGTATGGGTTCCATGAGAGGACCATTGACTTGCTGTATATACATGTTATTGAGAGTGTGGAATTGAACATTGTTCTTGGAATAATAATCAGATTGTACATGGTATATATATATATATATATATACATATATATATATATATATATGGAGGTTGGTGCCACAAGGTAATTAGGTATATCTCGTAAATTAATGAACTCTAAATGGTTAGGGCCAAATCAAGTTGTGGTATGGTATGTGGGATGATATTCGAATTGTAAATGGTATATACATATATGTGTGTGTGTGTGTGTGGAGATTGGTGTCGCAAGGTAATAAGGTATATCTCATAAATTAATGAACTCTGAATGGTTAGGACGAAATCTGGATGTGTTATAGTACGTAGGGACCAATGGTCCTGGTGTTAATAGGTGTTACTTTAGAGAGGTTGTCATGTGTATTGTTGTTGAGAATTGGGTGTGTTATGTCGTAAAATGTTAATGGTTAAAATATTACCTTGGGGGGGGGGGTTAGTAGGGAATAGTTAACATGCCATGATGGAATGTGCTACGGAGTCAGGGTTGAGTGGTGATATGGAAGAAGTAAGGGTGTGTCCTGAGTGGTTTACCGGGTTGGTAGTTGTCATATCTGGAACCTCCGCTAAGAGGTAAAATGGTTAAGTCATGATCAAGAATGGAGCGAGTAAGTGGTTAGATCCCAGTGTACTAGTGTATGTTTAAAGTATCTGGAAATAGTAAGGGTAGGGAAATCCAAAGGTGGATGAATAAACAGTCTTATTGCATGTTTCTTATATTATGCGGTGGGTATCGGGTTGACCGATGATGCTACCAGTACGTGTGGTTTTTTATAGATACTACTCTTGTTTTGACTTTTGGCATAGTCTGGATGCAGGGTTGGTGATGTCTCATAAGTGAATAAGAAGATAATCTCCAATAGCTTCTACGTTTCCTTCCATGTGGTGGGAGCTGTGTCAACTGTTAATTGCGTATACCTTGTCATCTTAGTAGCTCTTGTACCTGTTTAGACAAGTTTCCTAGGGAAGTTAATTACTTTACAAGTTAACTTAGAATTGTTCAAAACACTTTATTTATAAAATCTACATGAAATTCTTATAGTTTCTGTTTTCTTAATCTTTTGCATGTTTTAAAACTATTTGAAAATCGAGGGTTCTCCTACTTAGGTGTTAGAGTAGGTGCCTGCACGGCCCGGTGGGTTGGTTCGTAAAAAATTGGTATCAGAGCCCAGGTTACCGGTCTCCTAGTACAAGATCAAAATGTGGACTAGACTCATGTGGATTGGTGTGTAGACATCCACATCTAATCTTCAAGAAGCTAGGAAGAAGTCTAGGAAGTTGTTCCATCTCTTCTCTCCTATCGTGCGAGTTCTCGCTTGTGGTATGAGTTGAGTCCAATTAATATCTCCCAATTCCAATAGAGTTTGACTAAAATGTGGGAGCTACTAATAACCGACATAAAACCACATGATCTAAATGTGGAGTTTGATGTATACGCCCCATCGAGAGGACCCAATATACCCTGGCAAAGGTATAGAGGCATGACTGGCGTGATCACTAAAATGATGCCCACAGAGAGGACTTACAACCTACGGGGGCACGTAGTTCTAGGACTATGAGGGTGACTGACCCTAGTCCAACTCGGTATTAAGCTTTTCCTAATTGATTATGTAAATAAGAAATATTATGACTGAAATGATGTAATACTGAATAGCTCAAAATACGGACATGCAAACTTAGAATGCAAAAATTATATTGATAGTGTGACTTTTGTAAACTGAAGCATGTATGTATATATATCTGAATTAACTGGCTTAGCATATGCAATTCATGAACTAAAAGAACTACATAGCTAGAGTTCTAAATTTCATGCAAGGAACTAAGCAACAACATGATAATCTGATTTGGATAGAACTAACAGCTAAAACCCAATGATTTCTAACATTTAAGAAACCTTAGTTCTACATAATATCAAGGGAATCTAGAAACAAACTGAAATATAGGGACCTAATGGGCGAAAGGAACCCACTAGTGAAATCCGACATACCTGGTGACGAATTCCACGGAGAAATATTTCAATTTTAGGGCTGAGATTGATGAAAACCTTGTTGCATTCTTGAACTAGGGTTCTTGACCCCTTCCAACTCTTACGCTCTAATATTTTCTAAGTTTTGATGAATGATCTGACTTAGGTAAGTTCTAGGCTAAAACTGACAAAAACAACGTAGTTTAGGGCTTAAACGACGTAGTGTTGCGGTCCAATGCATAGGAAAAAGACCAAACGACCCCCTAACTTAAAAGCTATTGGGGTCACTGACGGACGGGACTGACAGAATGTGGATAGATCGACTGTCTGTGCTGGGCAACCGTGGATCGACAACTGGGACTGGAACTTGCGAGTCTGACTTACGACCCTGGACCACGGTCCGTGGTCTGACCTACGGTCTGTAGGTCTTGGCATAGGTGGACCCTTAGTTGGATTTCTGGACTTCTTCTGGGGAGGGCTGCAGGTGACCATCCACGGACCACCAGCCTTATTCTAGGATACGGGGTGTTACATGTTTATTGCTCAACCTTATTCTATCATGCATGGTCAGAACCTTTCAAGTATTGCTGCATACTCTCCGCTACATCTTCTCGTGATGAAGTTTAAGGTTCTCAGCTTCCAGATCACGCATAGATTGGTTCCAATCTTCAGTTCAGCAGCATCAGTGGTGAGTCATCATTCTTCGAGGACGAGTGACATGATTATCTTTCTTTGCTTTTAGCTTTAGTTTTAGTTTTTGCTAGATTTAGCTGGAGCATATCGCAACACTTCTAGTCAGTTAGAGGCTATTTTCAGACACAGTTTGATTCGGCTTTAGTATTTGACTTTGACTTTGACTTTTAAGTTGTTGTTAAACTCTCAGTTTTCCTATATTCAGATTTAGTATATGGGTATTCCCCATCATTTCAAATTATCTCATGATTAGCTTTCGCACAGTATTTATTGATTCAGTTTATCTTTAGTTCTCTTATGATATGCTAGCTCAGGGTTAGCTTGGGTTCATTCGTTATCCTAGGTCCCTTGTCCGCATCTTGTGGGTAGCTTCAGGGCATGACAAACTTGGTATCAGAGCATTAGGTTTAAGAGTCCTATTTCTAGTCCTCCTTACAGAATGGCTCCAGCTGAGCTCAAGGGATTGAAGGAACTGTTGAAAGACCTTCTAGATAAGGGCTTTATCAGACCTAGTATTTCCGTATAGGGTGCACCAATGTTGTTCGTGAAAAAGAAAGATGGTTCCCTCAGAATGTGCGTTGACTATAGGCAATTGAACAAGGTCAGAATAAAAAATAAGTATCCTATCCCTAGGATTGATGACTTGTTTCACCAACTTCAGGGTGCTAGTCATTTCTCTAAGAGAGACCTAGATTTGGTTATCTTCATCTCAGATTCAGAGATAGTGACATTCCAAAGAAAGCCTTCAGAACTCGGTATGGTCATTATAAATTTGTAGTTATGTCATCTGGACTAACCAATGCTCTTGTAGCTTTTATGGATTTGATAAACAGAGTGTTTAAGCAATATTTGGACTTGTTGATTATCATCTTCACTGATGATATCCTCATTTATTCTAGGAATAAGGAAGAACATGCGAATCATTTGAGGGTTGTCTTTCAAACTCTCAAGGATCGCCAGTTATTCGCTAAGTTTAGCGAATGTGATTTTTGGTTGCAATCTGTTGCTTTTATTGGACATATTGTGTCTAGTGAAAGGATTCGAGTGGATTCCCAGAAAATAGATGAAGTGAAACAATGGCCCAGACCTACCTCTCATATAGATATCAGAAGCATCTTGGGTTCGTGGAAGGATTTTCATCCATAGCCTCTTCATTGATTAAGTCAACTCAGAAAAATGTTAAGTTTCAGTGGTCAGATGTTTGTTGGAAAAGCTTTGCAGAATGGAAAACTAGGTTGACTACAGCTTCGATTTTAACTCTACTAGAGGGTTCAGACAGTTATGTTATATATTGTAATGCATCCAGAGTCGGCCTAGGTTGTGTCTTTATGCAGCGAGGTAAGGTTATAGCTTATGCTTCTAGACAACTTAAGGTGCATGAGAAGAATTATCGGACTCATGACCTCGAGCTTGTAGCAGTGGTGTTCGCATTAATTGTTCATGTAAATGTGTTCACAGACCATAATAGCCTTCAGTATGTGTTCACCGAGAAAGAGTTGAATCTTCACTAGAGAAGATGGCTTGAGTTTCTCAAGGATTATGATATGAGTGTGCATTACCATCCTGGTAAGGCCAATGTTGTAGTAGAAGCTCTTAGTAGACTATCTATGGGTAGTGTAGCATATGTTGAGGAAGAAAGAAAGGAATTAGCATGGGATGTTCACATGCTTAGTCCCTTAGGAGTTTATCTTATGAGCATATCAGGTGGTGGTGTAACAGTTCTGAATGGGGCAGAGTCTTCATTGGTAGCGGAGGTTACGGAAAAGCAAGAAAACGATTTGATATTACATTAACTAAAGGGTGTAGTCCATCAGCACAGGGTTGAGGTTTTCTACCAAGGAGGAGATGGTGTGCTTTGCTATCACAATCGATTATGTGTTCCTAAGGTGGATAGGTTGAGACAGAAGATTCTTGCAGAAGCCGATAATTCCAGGTATTCTATTCATCCAGGCACCACTAAGATGTACCGTGATCTATGGGAAGTCTTTTGGTGGAATGGTATGAAAAGGGATATAGCGGATTTTGTGGCTAAGTGCCCTAATTGCCAGCAAGTGAAGGTAGAACATCAGAAACCAGGGGGTATGACTCAAGAGATCAACATTACTACGTGGAAATGGGAAGTGATCAACATGGACTTAATTACAGGTTTACCTCCTACTCGCAAACAACATGACTCCATTTAGGTGATAGTTGACAGAGTTACAAAGTCTGCGCGTGATTAACGTTTCAAGGACACTTCATCCAATTCTAAGTGTCAATGATCGTTAATCAGTATATCACCCAACCACTTGAGCTAGGGTCGATCCCACAGAGAGTAGCTTTCTTTGAATTCAAATACGAAAGTATAATGATGATCTTTGCAGCTGAACAACACACACTTAAGAGTTTAATAAAGATTTTCGGATGTCGTCACCAACACATTTCAATGTATTAACAAGAAACAATAAAAAAACTAGAAAACAGTTGGGCGATTGACTAACCAACTGCCAAATTCAACTTAATGGATGTACATCATTACCGATAATGCTAATCCGTTGCGGGTAGAATGGACTATAAGTAAAACAACTTTCTCTCGAACAATTGCCTTATTTCTGTTGAGTTCTCTCGAACCTCAACACCATCCATAAGCTAATCTATCCACGTTCTTATCAAATCCACTCTTTTGATCTAGATACAAAGGCTGGGTCTTAGGTTTCACTTTCTAAAGCTGAAACCGTCAAGACCCAGTACTAAGGATGCCAAAATACTACATTGGTTCTGTACTTCTCTCTCAAACAAGCACAAAACTCTAAAATCTATCACACTAAAGATGCAATCATGAAGTTAAACCACCATAATAATTTAGAACTGCTTCAGATTAACACCACAAATTACTAATCGATAACACCCAATTAGTGAAATGCAACAATTGATCACATTGTCAAACCCCAAAGGTTAGGGTTTTAGACAAATATACTGAAAAGATGAAAATCAACACCCGCCACGTTTTCCATAGATTTTTAAATGAAATTCGAAAGTTAAAATTAACTAAAATTTTCTCTATTACAAAATCTCAATGAAAAATCTTCTTAAAATAACTTGAAAATCCACAATGGTAGTGTTTTTACTCTCAATCTTTTGTTCCTCACGTTTCTTAATGAATTCTCTCTCCTCCAAAAATCAATTTATGCAAATTTGATGTGTGGCTGTTTAGGACCAATTGGCGAGGTAAGTCGGGCTTCGCCGACCGTTCTACGACTCGGCGATTTTTCTTCGTTTCGCCTTTATTTTTGTCCTCTTCTTAGTCTAACCACTGTAACTTTAGGCGAGCTAGATCAGGATCACCGTGTGATTCCGTGACGCGCCCTTTTTCCTTTCCTATCGCACATTAGCACTTGTCTGGATCTCCATTAGTACTTTTGGTGACCTGGTCATCCATCGCCGAAGCGATCGGCGACACGCCGAGTGGAACTGCTGCTCGTTGAAGCTACCACTAATTCACCCTCAACATTCTATAACTTTAGGCGATAGAGTGGCAACTTGGCTAGTCGCCGAGTAACATCGGCAATTGCCTGGCTTGTTTTTCTCTTCTCTTTTTCGCTCGTGTTGTCTCTATTGCCCATTTCTGTGCTAGCTTTGTTCCTCAATCCATGTATATGGAAATCAATGGTTTTACATTAATTGTTGGAACAAAATAAGCATTTGAGGACATTAAATTTTTATAAATAAAACCCTAAATGAGTCCAAATCTCGAACTCATCAACACCCCAAAATTAAACTTTTGCTTTTCCTCAAGTAAAACTCGATTTCAGCAGTTCAAAAAGGATGTCTAAAACAATGCTACACAAGACTCAATCATGAATGCACACAACAAGACTCAACTTACATATGCAAGAATTAATTGTGCACTCAGAGATTCAAGTTGTGACTCCCCATTATCAAAGATTCTCAAGCTCTCAATACTTGCTTCAAATGCAAGTTCAATCTCAACAAAGGTACTCAAATGCCCTCACACAAAGAAAATTCCATATTCACACAAATGGTTTAGCAATTTATAGCTCCGTAATCACGAACAACTCTCACACTCACAAAGATGAACGCATGCATGACTCGACTCATATATTTGCCCTTATTTCCCAACTAACACTTGTTTCAGCTTACTCAAGATCAAAAAGGTCTTTTCAAGGCTTGTAACGGGGTTGAGTGTAAAGGTATAGTCATTTGATCTTAGTGGCTACTATGCTCATGAAATGTGGTATGCACAACACTTTCTTCCCTTTGCTTTAACAATTTCATTCATGCTCAAAATTCACCTTATTATTCATTTTTCATGAAACTTTCGACACCCCAATTCTTTTGCAACTTTATTTCAAAACTTTTTTATTCTTTTTGTTTTTCCTTCTTTTCTTTTTTTTTGTATGGAGGAGTTCCATCTTTTTCAAAACCATGGGTAGAGGGTAATTTCTTCACATTTGTTTATTTACCTTCTCTTTTCACCACACCCCAACTTAGTCTTTTGACATAAGTTGTCTATTCAAACAAACCACAATTCATAAGGATATTAGGTGAAGGGATAAAGAGAGGCTTCATTTGTTCAAGTTACTTCCAAGAAAAAGGGTAAGGTTCAAATGGTGCTCAAGAAAAGTTCACACACTCACAAGGTAGGCCACAAAAGAGGTATAATGTCAAATTGTTTCACTCTTCAAAATTTGTTGCCTAAGATCATTTCAAGAGCTTGCATCACTTAGTCATCCGGACCAACAGGGCAAATTCTAGGAGTCATCACACATGGTTCACAGTAAGCTCAATACACAAGGCATTAACACCAATGTCAAACAACACTCCACACTTCCGCTAGTGTGAAATGCTCATCACAAGAGATTCAACTCGATAATTGGCTAGTCACAACGAGATACAAAAAATTCACAAGAGATTCATGTTTGTTCGATTTAGAGCACTATTCAAGTCATCAGTATTGAAAACGACCGACACTGAAATTTGCACAAGAACAACCACAATTAAATACACAAGATGTGGCAAAATAGGTCCAAAAGGGTCCAAGAACACAGAGGAATTCACTTACCAAGCACACACTCCCACCCAAAGCATTTAACATTGTCCCCAATGTGAGTAGAGAACGGACACTCCCGCAACTAAAACAAGAATAAAAAAATAAGAACTACCAAATAAAGATAAAATTCCAGTATGTAAACATGCAGAGCAAGGTGAAGAGGAATCTTCACTAAGCGCCCAGTTGGCGAGAGAATGAACCAGTCGCCGAATGCTTCAACGGTGCACCCAATGAGCTGAATATCGCCTTTAGTTCCAGTGGGTGACACTCTCAGAAAGGGGCAAATGGGCGGAAATGTAGGAGGTCTCCAAACAGGTCAGCGATTTGCATAATGTACCTGGAATATCGCCAAACAATCATTGAGTTACGCTATCAGCACTGAAGTAAAAGGGCGAGGAAAATTGGTTCGCCTGAGCACATCAGCGATTCGACGAGTGATAATGGTCTCCCACCGAATGCCCCAAAATCTTAGCCCCATTTTTTAAGTCTATAGGGCGGACTTTGTCGTGCTCACTTAACGGGTTCAGCGATCCGCCAATAGTATTTTTCTTCTCGTAAAATATACTGCACTTGCAAAATCAACACACATTATTTAAAACACTAACACTTGGGTTGCCTCCCAAGAAGCGCCTTATTTAACGTTATGGCACGATGTGGAGATGCTCTCAAGCATCCTCCAGGTACACCAACTCAATCAGAGAAATCTCTTGGCACTCGCCAAAGTATAACTTCAAGCGTTGCCCATTCACCTTAAATGCAGGTCATTCTTGACCTTCAACTTTGATGGCACCATTTCTTAACACTCATGTCACTCTAAACAGTCTTGACCATTTGGACTTGAGCTTTCCTGGAAAGAGTCTAAGTCAAGAGTTGTATAGTAACACCCAGTTCCCACTCTGAATTCCCTCTTAAGGATTTTAGCATTATGCCATTTCTTCATCTTTTCCTTGTAAAGGGCTGAACTTTCATAAAACTTTGAACCTGAATCCGTCCAACTCATTTAACTACTCTACTCTTTCTTTTGAAGTCTGTGACTAGTCCAGATTTAGAGCTTTCAGTGCCCACAATGCTTTGTGTTTCAATTCAGCTAGTAGATGCCATGATTTACCAAAAACTAGATGATACGAAGGCATATCGATTGACATTTTTTATGTGGTACGATACGCCTATAGTGCGTCATCAAACTTTCAAGACCAATCAGTCATATTAGCATTCACTGTCTTGACCAAGATGCTTTTGATCTCCTAGTTTGACACTTCAACTTGGTTGCTCGTTTGGTGATGATACGGATTTGTTACTTTGTATTTCACTCCATACTTACTCAATGTGGCTGAGAACCACTATTGCAAAAATGGAATCCCCCATTACTAATAATAGCCCGAGGAGTACCAAATCTCGCAAAGATGTAACGTTTCAGGAAATGAACAACACTTTTCCCTTCATTGTTTGGAAGTGCAATAGCCTCCACCCATTTAGAAACATAATCTACAGCCACCAAGATATACTTATTACCAAAGGGACTTACAAATGGGCCCATGAAATCTATTCCCCAAACATCAAATAGCTAAACTTCTAAAATGGGTGTAAGAGGCAACTCGTGTCTTTTGGACACTCTACCTTGTTTCTGACATTGAGTGCACTTCTTCACAAACTCATGAGCATATTTGTAGAGAGACGGCCAGTAGTGCCCACTTTGTAGAACTTTAGTAGTTGTACGTACTCCACCATCATAACCCCCAACGGGTGAAGCATGGCAAGCAAGGAGAATTTCGATGGTTTCTTTGTACGGAACACATCTCCTAATGATATGGTCTGCACATTCCCTGAATAAATATGGTTCATCCCAAAAGTACTTCTTAACATCGAACAAGAACCTCTTTTGTTGGTAGAAGTTCAGTTCGTCCGTCATTAATCCACACACTATGTAATTGGCAAAATCAGCATACCAGGAGGTTGTTTCAGAGTTACCGTGAATACCTGTTCATCGGGAAAATATCATTTATGTTGATTTCCGCTCGTCATTTTCCTTTCCTTCCAATCTTGAAAAGTGGTCAACCACCTGATTTTCACAACCTCTCATATATTTGACCTCAAAGTCAAATTATTGCAATAAAAGCACCCAGCTTATCAATGTTGGCTTGGCATCCTTCTTTTCCATCTGATAACGCAGTGTAGCATGATCAGTGTGCACAATAACTTTAGTACCAACAAGTATGCACGGAACATCTCAAACGCATAAACTACCACAATTAGATCTTGTTCCGTAATTGTATAGTTACATTGAGCATTGTTTAGAGTTTTGCTTGCGTAGTAAATGGGGTGAAAAATTTTGTTGCATTTTTTCCCCAATACAACACCTAATGCCGTGCTGCTTGAATCACACATTACTTTGAAAGATTCTAACCAATCATGACTAATGATGATCGGGGTGGAAACCAATTTTTCTTTCAAGCACTTGAAAGCCACCATGCAAGCATCATCAAAGTGGAATTTCACCTCCTTGTCTAAGAGTTTGCATAGAGGATGTGTAATCTTTGAGAAGTCTTTGATGAACCTCCGGTAAAAACCGGCATGTCCCAACAAACTACGAACACGCTTTACCGAAATTGGTGGTGGTAATTTCCCAATCACTTCAATCCTTGCTTTATCAACCTCCAGCCCCTTTTGCAACACTTTGTGACCAAGAACTATACCTTCCTTAGCCATGAAATGGCATTTTTCCCAATTTAGGACCAAGTTTACCTCCATACATCTTTGGAGAACTTGTCCTAAGTGCTCTAAACATGCTTCAAAAGTATCACCCACAAATGAGAAATCATCTATAAATACTTCCATTGAATCATCTACTATGTCAGCAAAGTTAGACGCTATGCAACGTTGAAATGTAGCCGGAGCATTACATAATCCAAATGACATCCGTTTGAAGGCAAAAGTACCATATGGGCAAGTAAAGGTTGTTTTCTCTTGGAGATTTTGTTATAACCGAAATACCCATCCAAAAAGCAATACCAACCTCTCTTGGAGAGTCGATCAAGCATTTGATCCATAAAAGGCATTGGAAAGTGATCCTTTTCAGTCCACAAATTTAACTTTCGGTAATCCATGCATACTCTCCACCCGGTAACCGCTCTCATCGATACAAGCTCCCCCTTTTCATTTGGGAATACTGTGATGCCTCATTTATTCGGTACACATAGTACCAGACTTACCCATTTGCTATCCGCAATAGGGTAGATGACACCTACGTCCAACCACTTTATTATCTCATTTTTCATCACCTCTTGAATCGGTAGGAATGCTCAATATGTCAGTGATAGTCCAACCTATAGCTTTGATATGCCTTCTGAACACCTCAATAAGCAATTTTATCTGCCATTCAAGCAAGTCAGCTGCAATTATCACCGATAGGGTGTTATTTACCCCCAAGAAAGTATATTAGAGATGGGAGGGAAGTACTTTCAACTCTAGATTTGGTGTTTCTTCTGTTGATGGCCTTGCGTGAGGACTTTCTTTATTTTTTTGATCAATGTCTAACTTCAATGGAGTCTTTGAATAGGGGGGGGGCG